>NW_020718301.1:0-22267 GCF_900518725.1 Notechis scutatus
TGGAAACATGGTGACTGCTTGGAAGATGGTTTAATGGTGGACAGGAGGACATGCCCTGGTTGAGGAAAGAAGGGCTGAGATGCTGAGAGTGCAATTGTTTGATGCCCTCTGTTGGGATTTGAATTTGAGCTTGTATTCTGATTGGTTGTCAGGCTCGCATGGGGCCATGCAGGGGCAACTCTGCAGGCTGTCCTGAGTCCCAGGCTTGGTTCAGCCTCGCTGGATGATGGTGATGGCTTTGGGCAATTCCTATATAGCTTTACCTGGAGTAGATCTTTGTTATGTAAAATAAACTGGCCTAGGCCAGAGTAATGGTCCATTAGCAAAGGTGGGAGGGGGACGGAGTTTCAGCCTCTGTGAGTTTCTACTTTTCTTTTTAGGGGAAATATATTCTCCCTTTTTAGTATATCCAAAATATTTCATTTTCCTAGGAGAGGGGAGGGTTTTAACTACTCCCAACACCTCTTTCAGTCATTGGAAGAGTGTTGAATCCTCCCTTGTCCAACTGAGAGATGTTGTAAGTTGGAGAAGCTGCTCTCATAATCTCCTCCTTGTCTTCTCTCAAGACTCAGTTTCAGGTTGCAGTCAAGTACGATTTTGAGATTGTTTTCTTAAACATGTATTTATTTACACATAACTCAAGATGGCAAATGTCTCCAACACAGCTTCCTCCTTCATCCAGTCCACTTTTAGTACAGTCAGAGACCAGCATTTCAATAAATAATAATAATAATGGAGAAAAATAAAAATAAACAACAGTCAATGGGCAGTTAGAGTCTGCCTAATGCTGAGTCATGTGCGAATATGTGGCAATATAAATGTCCTAAATAAATAAATACATCATTTTGCATTACAGCAGAACACAATTTGGCCCCATTCAGAGAAACTCCTTCCTACTGATCTGATAACTGCAGTTGCACATAAAAGAGTTCCGTATTTCCCAGATATTTTATTAGGAGAGGCGTCACAAAGTGAATCCCTGAGTCCTGATAGGAGATGCCACATAGCAGGCTTTGAACTCACTGGTGGGATTCAAATTTTTTTACTACTGGTTCTGTGGGCATGGCTTGAATTTGTGGGCGTGGCTTGGTGGTCACGTGACCAGATGGGCGTGGCTTTGTGGCCATGTGACTGAATGGGCTTGGCCAGGGGGCCATGTGACTGGCAAACCAAATACAATTGGTCCTCACTTAATGGCCGGTTACTTAGCAAGTGTTCTAATTTATGACTGATCTCCCCAGAGCTACTTGTCCTGTTTTTGGAGTTTTGGAGGGGCAGGGCCAGCTGCTTCAGGCAAGGTGAAGAGGCGTCGACCAAGCATGGGAGAGTAGAAGCCTGGGAATGGCGGCTCCCGGCTCAGCTGGCCTGAGGGGCTCCTGCAGGCATATCGGCACAAGTGGGGTGAGAAGACCCGGGACAACCATGCACCCACCTGCTGGCTGGCCGGGCCGGGCTGGGCTGGAGGAGGCACATCCACCAGGAGAAGGAAGAAAATGTGATCCAGGAGGGACGGCGGACAGGCGGATGTCCCAGGGCTGCTGCACATGTGCACTGCATCAGTAGCACACGCACGGCTGCACACACAGTGCGCATGTACAACAGCCCTGGGACATCTGCCCAATCTGCGCCACAGCCACCACGTGGTAGGGAAAGCTAGGAGAGCGACTGGGACAAGTGGGTGACCCGGTTTGGGGGTGTGGCCAACCAGGGGTGACCACCGGTTCATCCAAGCTGGTGAGAACCGGTTGAATACCACCTCTGTGTGAGCTGCAGTTCAAGTGGCCCCTTGTCCACAGGGGCCCAGTCTCAGCTCAGGAGCTCTTTCTTTGTATCGGCCCCTTGAAATGGCTCTGGGAACTCCGTTGCAGCTCTCGGAGGTTAAATTCCCTTTGGACTTTTGGCAGGGTTATTCGATATAAATATCTCGTTGCTCTAAAGGCTGCTCAAATAAACATTCTTGGGAAGAGCAGCCCCATCTTGTTGGATTTCCAGATCTTTGAGACCTTGTTTGAGTTCACTAAGTGCACTAACTCATCCCCCATCCTTAAAAGCCCTTCTCTGCAGAAGCCACGGGGGCTGAGTACCAATGAGTAGTTGTGTGTTCATTTTCCCCACAATAACAACCCTGTGAGTTGAGTTGGGCTGAGAGACTGGCCCCAAATCCCCCAGCCTGCTTCATGACCAAGGTGGGACTTGAACTCACAGCCTCTTGCTTTCTACTTCAGGGGCTTAACCAGTAGACCAAACTGGGTCCCTTATATAATTATGAAGCTTGACACAATCCTTCATCCAGTGCATCATTAATGTTCTTGTATGAGATACTATAATTTATCAAATCCTAAAACCCAGATGGTTTTATATTGCTTTTTAGTCATACAGTTGTTTCTAGGAGGAAATCAGAAATATTTTTCCAGAAAGTTGGCAATGTTTAAATAACATAAAAGTATATTTGCCTGAGAATTGTTATAAATCTTGTATAATAGCAATTTATCAACCCTATTATATTAATGACAACATAGAAAAATTGATGACCTAATGACAAAATGTTCTATCTTCCCAATTTCATGACAAAGATTAAAAAAACTAAAGATTATTTGAGTACCATTTTTTATCAGTTTTTATCTACTTAATTATCATACCATCCACCCCTCACTTAACTGGGTTTCTGATCACATCACAAATTTCTTTATTACTCTTTCCTGAGATCGAGTTACATCAGCAGTATTTCCATAATGTCTTTAGGAAATGAAATAATATGTGAGGAAGACTTGCATAGAGCACATAAATTATATCCCCCCTTTCCCACAACCCATTTAGAAAGGGCAGTGATAGGAGGGAATGACTTTTGGGGGGTGGAGGAGAGATTCTGCCTGGGGAGGAAGCAGATAAGAGGAGGAAACCTACAGCTGCATAAAAAACGGGTCGGTGGGAGATTTGTACTTTCTGGCTTCCCAAATCCTGTCAGTGCAGCATTACAGCGAAGTGGGCCTAGCTCAGGTTTCCTGTCTGGGCTTCCTGGGAGAGGATCACCCTGACAATTTTCTTCTTGATCATATTTTGATAACCAACCTGTTGCTTTCAGGGAGTTCATAAATCTCCTTTTTTCTGTTGTTCAACTATATTTTGTCAAAATCTATATTGTCAAAATATGATCGACACATTTTTGTGAACTTTTTTCCTTCACTTGTAAGATAGTGGTAACACCCATTTTCCTAATGAAGCATGTCTGTAAATTAGACAACTACAGAAGAAAGATTAAATATTGAAAAAGCGTCTGGGATAATAAACAAAGTTTTCTGCTTTTAAAATTGCTGCACGTTCCCATTCTAGTTCCATCCTTTCCTGGAGAAGAATGAGTTTGTCAATATTTCGGAGATTGAATTGTACAAGGACCCAAATGGAGAGGTAGCAGCAGATCTGGGCATTTGGGGCTTCTTCGTTCTTCCCAGGGATGATCCCAGGAGAGAGAATGTGGCGTATTTTGTAAGACAGAGACTTTATATCGACAAAGATGCTCTTTCATGGCTAAAGTTGCTTAACAAGGTAGGAGAAAGTTTGGTGTCTTCTCTCCATTTTTCAAAAAGCCTGAGGTCCCATTTCAAGAGGGCTGATGCTATTCCCCAAAGGTGGTTGACCTTCACCGAGAATTGAATCTGGGCAGTAGAAACTGGATTTTTTCCCTTAGGCTGCTTGGGAGGCATCGGTATTGTTCCATTTTGTGGACCACGTACAGTTAAGGGACTCCATCAAACGGGTGAGAATCCCACAAGGGCTGGGGAATGTGTCGCTGGTAGCTTCTGGTTGTTTGCTCCTTGTGCCCAGAAGAGCAACGAAGGCGGTAATTCTGCTGACCGGGGCTTGAATCCAGGCTTGGACTGTATCGGATGGGATTGAATCGTCTTTGGATGGAGGTCCTTTTGATCCCATTGGGGGAAAGAAGCTTCTTCTCGTCCTGCTTGGGGAAAAGTGTCCCCTGAAGGCGCAGGTCCGTAATCTGGGAGGCTCTTAAGGAGGCCAGACCTGGCCAGAGCTCTCCATGCCTCCCTTTCACCCTCCCTGGGATGGAGCAATGGGCCTTCTGCTCCTAGGAAGCAGCTCCAAGGCTTTCAGTTCACCTGAAATTATCAAGATTGTTCTGATATCATACCTTAAAATTATGGGTGTAAGAAGAGGGGAGAAATGCGTGTTAATGGGGTCATGAGAAGGAACTGGCTGGTTATCATTTAATGCTGAAATCTTTTCTCAGTTCCATCCAGGGGTGGGATTCAAATTTTGTAACAACCGGTTTTGTGGGTGTGGCTTAATTTGTGGGTGTGGCTTGATGGTCACGTGACCAGATGGGCATGGCCAGGGGGCCATGTGACTGGCAAACCAAATACAAGTGGTCCTCGCTTAATGGCCAGTTACTTAGCAAGTGTTCTAATTTATGACTGATCTCCCCAGAGCTCCTTGACCTGGTTTTGGAGTTTTAACAACCATAAACACAAACACACAAACACACGTGCGCACACAGCCTTCTGATCCTGCTATTCTTTGATTCTGTAAGGATCTCCTGCTGGAGCAGTGGGTTGGACTAGATGATCTCCGAGATCCCTTGCAGCCCAGCCCTAGATTGCTGTGCTGCTTCAAAGAGTCTTCTGAAGCCAGGGTTTGTGTCCTTCCTTCCTCTCCTTTTTTTCTCTCTCCCTCCCATGTATTTATCTATCCATCCATATATCTCATTCACTTTCTCCTCCCTCCATCTCTTTCTTTCTTTTTCTTTCTTTGTCCTGTCCTTCCATCTCTTCCTTTCTTTGTCTATCCATTTTCCTCCTTTTGCTTCCTTTCGCTCTTTTCTTTCTCTTTCTCTCTTCTTTCTTCTCTCTCTCTTCCTCTTCTCTTATTCCCTCTATTTTACTCTTTCCCTCTCTTTTTCTCTCTTTCCCCCTCTCTGTATCTCTCTGTATCTCTCTCTCATTCTGCCTCTTTCCCTGTCTTCCCCTCTTCCCCCCCTTTGTGTGTGTGTGTGTGTGTGTTTGTGTGTGTGTAAAAGAGAGGCATGGATAAGTCTGACCAGGTCTGCTCCCTTTAAGAACCTCCCCAACTATGAACCGGCCCTTTCAGGGGACACTTTTCCCCAAGCAGGACAAAGCTTATCTCCCAATGGGACCAAAAGAACCTCCACACAATTATGATTCAAATTCATCTGAATTCAGGCCCTGGTCAACAGAATTCCCTTTTTTTCTTTGCTAGTTTGGGCACAAGGAGCAAACAAACCTGAAGCTCTTAGTGACACCTTCCCCAGCCCTTGTGGGATTCTCACCAGTTTGAAGGAGATACTCAAGCATAGATGGTTCACAAAATGGAGCAGTTCGAGATGGTAAGGGTGACGGTGGGCGACGGTAGCCGGGTCCCTATCTCCCCCCCTCTCTGTGTGTGTATGTGTCTGTGAATGTGTGTCTGTCTCCCTGAAAGCCGTGGCATGGCCAAGCCAGCAAGCTCTCCTTAGTGCTCTTCGCTACTTCTTTCATTTCTTCTTTTTCGAATCCAGACTGGCTAAACAACGATTGCCAGACTGCGGTGGAACCGTCCATTCGGGTGACCCTCCTCCTCCTCCTCCTCTTCCTCCTCCTCTTGCACCCGGCAGCTGTGGATGGATCAGGAGGGTGCAGTTGTGTGGGGAGATGCTCGCTCCTCAAGTGAGCATCCACCCGCCCCGTACTTGGTTTTGCTGTGCTTTGGCATTTGCTTGAGGAGCATCTCCCCGTGTGCATGCACCCTCCCAGCCCTGCCACAATGTCCGGTTATGAGAGGAGGAGGAGGAGGAGAAGGGTCGCCTGAAGGGATGCTTCCACCGCGGCCTGGCGATCATTGTTCAGCCAGTCTGCATTCCAAAAAGAAGAAATGAAGGAAGTAGCGAAGAGCGCCAAGGAGAGCTTGCTGGCTTGGCCATGCCATGGCTTTCAGGGAGACACACACATACAGATTTGGAGGGAGAATCAGGAAGATAGGGACCCGGCTGCTTCACTATCCCCCGCCGTCAACCTCACCCTCTTAGGCCAGGCGAGGGAGGGGCAGGGCCAGCCGCTTCATCAAGGTGAAGAGGAGGCGACCAAGCACAGGCGAGTAGAAACCTCGTAACGGAGGCTCCTAAAGGGCTTTGAGGTCGGATGACCTGGAGCGGCCGAGATCCGAGTGAGCATTGCACCACAGGTTCACCTGATTGCCCACTTCTTTGGTGTTGGCTTTACGGAGCCGCAGCGTGAGGTCTGGGCTGACATGTGACAGCAGTGCCTTTAGCTGTGCTTGCTTGTAAGTGTCCAAATAATCTGGTGAAGATGGCAGAGGAATCACTCAGGTAGACCTCCCCCATCCACAGTCCTCCTCCTGCAGAAAAAGGCCATTCCCTGAGCTAAGAAGGCAAAGAGCTGCGCCTCGACTCACCTAATTCCTAGGACTACCCCAAATGGTCTCAATTCGGCACAGAGAGGGTAGCTCCCCCTGGCAGTTCCCCTTTCCCTCACTGCTCTGACTTCCTGTGGGTCGCCTCCAGCCTGAACACCAGGTTGGACCACCAGAAGGCCACTTCCCCGCTTCTCAACGGCGCTCCTGTGCCGGCCACTGCAGGACTCTCCATCTCTTTCCCCAAATTCTCCCTCAACTTCGAAATGACGACACCTGTTGCCGACATGGGTACGACCGGGCTGCCGGTCACCTTTATCTCCTCACCCCACTTGCCTTTTGTCGCTGCCAACTGGACCCCTAACCCCCAGCAGGTAAGGCCCAGCACCTGCGGTGAATCCCAGCTAAATTTCACTGTACCGGAGGACATGTGGAGAGGCTCATGTTCTCCTGCTGCTGGGAAAGCAAGAGAGTCTTTCCCGCCACAGCAAAAAGTTTGCTACTTCCCCTCCAATAGGGAAATGAGTGGCTCTGGGTGGCAGAGAAGCAGCCCGCTTGAATCCAGTTTATCTCTGCCACCCGGAGCTGTGCCGTGAAAGACTCTCTTGCTCTCCCAGCAGTAGGAGGACACGAGCCTCTCCACATGTCTTCCAGTACAGCGAAATATAGCTCGGGTCCCCACCAGTCTGCATCTCGCCCCCCGCCTGGATTCACCACAGATACTGGGCCTTACCTGCTGGGGGTGAGGGCGGCGGGTGGTGGCAGCAAAAGGCAAGTGGGGTGGGGGGGTAAAAGTGACCGGAAGTGGCAGGTAGGTGACTGGGCCGCAGAGCTTGCAGAGCCTCACTCACCCAGGGAGATCAGGCAGGGCCACAGCGGAAGGCATGCAGCAATGGCTGGACTGGCAAGTGGGCAAAAACAGGCTGCAGGCCATGCCACGCATGCACGATAAGGACTGACTGGGAGCGGAGGGGAGGGGCGGGCAGAGAGGGGCAGGGCCAGTCAGTGGTGCAATTTGCTGGTTCTCTGAACTGCGCAGAATCATAACCACTGGTTCGATAGAACTGGACAGAACCAGTAGAATCTGACCCCTGGTTCCATCTCTCCAGACTTTTCTATTTAATAAAGTCCTTTTTTTTTTTTTTTTTTGGCAATGTGAGATGCCAAAAGCAAAAGAGAGGAACTAATGGAAGAATCTTCCAGAAGTTATATCTCTAACCATTTGGAAATAGTGAGAGATTTTGCTTACTTAAGTGAAGACCAGAGGCTAGTAACTTGTCTAATATCCATTTTTACCTCCATTTTCCACATATTTCCTTTGCAATCTTATTTCTTTTCTGCTCAGTCCTTTCCTCAATCTGAATGTGTGGAAAGTTGTCATCCTGGATTTGTCAAGAGGGCTCGAGAAGGAGAGCCAGTTTGCTGCTACGACTGCATTCCTTGTCCGGAGGGGACCTTCTCCACTCAGAAAGGTGGGTGACACCAGAGGAAAGGAAGGCCTGATGGAACTGGATCCATCCAGCGCATTGTCATGAAAGTATGAATTAAAAAACACTTTGAAGCTGCACTGATTTCTGGTTTATTTCCAAAATGCCCCATTTCTTATCTAAACAGAAGAGCAAAAAGACTGTGAAGGAAGATGTTAGGGATAACATTGGTTACCTAACTTAGTTTGGATAAAAATAATATATATTGTTAGTGTTTGGGGATTAACCCCTAGCAGAGTATTGCAGCAGTAGTTAAGCCAGGCAGCCAAACGAGAGCGGAAGGGCCCCAGAGTATACACACACTGAACACAAACACTGTTTGTAGTTTAAATAGTTTTTAATCCATTTAGACTTTAAAGCATTGTCATTCAGTCCATTAGTCATTCACTATATTTCCATCCAGTAAGACTCACTATTACAGTCCAAGTTAAGAGTCCTTACAATATCTTTATCAGCCGATAAAGATATCTTCTCCTCCTCTGGTGCCTCTCTCCAGAGGAACAATCGCTGGATATTCAGCAAGACGCTCAAACAGTAGAACAGTTGAATTCCGCAGTAAATCAGCAAACAGTAGCAGACAGGATCATCTCAGTCACAGGCACAGTACAAACAGTACTCACAGTTAATCACAGTTACAGTCACAGGCACAGTTACAGTAATACACAGTAGCACACAGTAAGACACAATAGCACACAGTTAGTCGCAGTAAGTTTTCCAGCTTCTAATGCTTCCTTATATTGTAACTTCTAACCGCACCCTTAATCGGCTAATTGCCTGCAGCATTGTGCTTAAAGTGATAAGCACTTAAACCATGATATCTAAGTTTTATATATTTATTCACCCAAACCATATTTGGTATCAATGTTATACCTAACATACTCCCCTTTTGGGTGAAATAAATATATAATACCTTTACAATCTAACCCCATAGTTTGACAACTCTCCTGGTGCTTACTGGCACCTTGGGCTTTAGTGAAATTATCAGCTAAATTGTCCTCCGACATACAATACTCTAGCTGAATCATCTTACTTCTTACAGATTGTCTCACGTTTAGGTATCTTAGATCTGTATGTTTGCTCCTTGTTTTTACTGCAATATTTGTGGCCATTTGAATTGCTGCCTGATTATCTTCATGTATAATTATAGGATAATCCACAGTTATACCTATATCAATTAACATTTGTTTATACATTATTAATTCTGTACATAACAGAGATAAACAGGAGAATTCTGCCTCCATAGTAGACAAACTTATATGCTGTTGTCTTATTGACTTCCAGCCTATTAATGTCTTACCCAGCATTATGGCTGCTCCTGAAGTCGACTTTCTAGTGTCTCTTTCTGATGCAAAGCTAGCATCTGCATAAGCACTCAGAATTAAATCACCCTTTGGTTCTAAATACAATGAATAATTCATTGTCTTTTTAAGATATCTTAATATCCTCTTAGCTGCAATCCAGTGTCTTTCACATGGTGCAGAATTGAATCTAGCCAACTGATTCACACAGTACGAAATATCTGGTCTAGACCAATTGCTAATATAAGACAAACTACCTATTAAAGATTGATAAATCACCTTATCAAACTCCGGGCTTTGTTCATCAGTGTTGCTAAACTCCTGACTCATTGGAGTCTTAGCCGGCTTACAAAGCTCCATCTTGTAATCTTTTAGCAATTTGCTTATCTTATCTTCCTGAGATATCTTAAAACCTTTCCGTGTTTTCTTTATATTCAAACCGAGATACTTCTTTATCTCCCCTAATTGCTTGATCTTTATTCTCTTTCCTAATGATGCTATTATTTTATTTGCTTCATCATTAGTTTCAGTAATCAATGCAATGTCATCTGTGAACAATAATAATAATGATATTTTCCCATTTGTCTGCCTCTTAAACAGACATGGATCAGCTAAACCAGTTTTAAATCCTATATTGTCTAGTTCCTTTACAATATACTGGTTCCATTCATAGCCTGATTGTTTAAGACCATAGAGGCTTTTCTTTAACAACCAACAATCATTATTATCCTTATTTTCACTTTTAATACCAACAGGTTTTTTCATATAAATAATATGTTTTAATGGGGCGTGCAAGTAAGCAGTTTCCACATCTAGATGGTTAACTATATAGTTTTTACTAGCTGCCCACACTAAAGCTGCCCTTAAGGTTGCTGCCTTAAGACTAGGTGCAAACAGCTCATCGTAGTCATTGGCATTCTGCCTAAAACCTTGGGCTACTAACCTTGCCTTATGGATTAAATTACCATTTTTATCTGTTTTTACCTTAAAAATCCATTTGCAGCCAATGGATTTCTTACCTACAGGTAATTTGGCATTCTCATACACTTTCATATCTCTTAATGAATTCAGTTCCTTATTCATTGCTGCATAGCAACTTTCTTTTTCCTTAGTAGGATACTTTTTAATTTCTTCAACAGAATTAGGAACTTGATTAATCTGGCACACTGTGTTAGCCTGGTACCTATCAGGCGGTCTAGATACACGTGTAGTTCTTCTGGGAATTACAGGGCTTACAGGAGGACTTTGTTGAACTACTACCTGTTCATCTTCCTCATCCTGTTCAGCTATTGAATCTGTTTCTTCCTTTATGGGCACTATTTCATCCTGTATTTGTCTCTTTACTTTATTTTTAAAGTTACAGGGATAACTAATGGGATTTCTATAGGATTCAATAATTACATCTTTATTGGCATCCTGTTCTAATTTCTCCCATCCTTCATGTTCTAGAAATTGGGCACTAGCACTACATAACACTTTAGATGTGCCTTTCTCCCAAAATCTATATGCCCTATGGTTTGCCTGATAACCAACGAAGAAAAATCTTTTAGCTCTATGTTGCCCTTTTTTTCTGAGTTGTGCAGGAATATGCACCCATGCTGGTGCACCAAATGTGTGCAGGTAACTTAGATCAGGTTTCCTGCCATGCCATCTGGTAAATGGTATTTCACCTGTTGTTGTATTAACAACGTTGTTCAATATGTTATTAGCACACATTGTAGCCTCCCCCCACAAAGAATCAGGTAACCCAGAATCATTTAACATTGTTCTAACCATTGCCTGTAGTGTTTGCCCTCTTCTTTCAATAAAAGCGTTATGTTCTGGCCTGTATGGAACAGACTTCTTATGCTCTATTCCAGCTACCTTAAGTCTGTTCTGGAATTTGTTATTAATAAATTCCGTACCGTTATCTGTCACCAGGGTTATCAGTTGTCGTTTAGACTTTCTTTCAGCAAATTTTAGCCAATTGAAAAAATGTTGATATGTTTCAGTTTTGCTTTTCATTAAATAGCAAAACCCATATCTAGAATAATGGTCCATAATGCTCAGTATATATTTAGCACCCCCCATACTGGGTTTCTTTGGACTTATGATGTCTGCAAATACCACTTCTAAAGGTTCTTTTGTTTTGAAACCATTTAGCCTATTTGCAGGCAATACTTTGCTCTTAGCTTCACAGCAAACATTACAACGCAAATATTTATCACAAGGTTTTAAACTTATTCCATCAGATAACCCTACTGTACATTTTAGCATTTTAAAATTTACATGCCCCAAACGCCTATGCAATAAATGGATACATTCATTATGAGGCTTTATATTATTAAATACAGTCTGTGCCTCCCCTTTCTTACTATTATCTAAGACATATAATGTTCCATTTAAAGCTGCAGTTACCCTTTTGTTATCTTTTTCAATTATGCAATTATTATCCTTAAAAGTAATTACATAACCTAATTTATCTAATACCCTTACAGAAAGCAAATTAAACTTTAGTTGCGGTACATACAACATTTTTATATCCTGGTTTATGCACGGACAATGTGCAAGACCTTCACCTTTCGCTTTAAGATTCCAGCCGTTAGCAAGAGATATATGTTGAGAGCTTTTAGACATTTTGATAAATTTTGTCTTATCTCTTGTGATGCAGTGGGATGCACCACTGTCAACCACCCATATATAATTCTTCACATCAGAGTTGCTAAACGTGGCTAGTTCAAATGTTTTCTTTGGCTTTTTTATATTCTGGCTTTTTCTCTTTTTGCAAAATCTTGCCAAATGTCCTCTGCCTCCACAATTAAAACACTTTTTAATTGTGTATGCCGTCGAAGATAAATTCTCTTCTTCCGGGTGCTTTACTTTGCTAAGCTGGTTTCTTTCAAGCTTTGAAGATAATTTCTCTTCTTTCTTATCTTCTCTCAGCTCGTCACGCTCACGCCTTCTTCTGGCTTCTTCTAGTAGCCTGCCTGTAATCTCGGTTAATGAGAGGCTATCCTTAGGCAATACTTCCAACGAAGTCACATAGTCATCATAGCTTTGATCTAATGAAGATAATATTATGTATACTTGTTGCAGTTCATTAAATATAAGCTCTTTTTCTTGCAATTCTTGAAAAATGCTCTTCATACAGTTTAAATGAACTAACATATCTCCATTCCTCTGAAGATGCGTTCGAAAAAGCTTCCGTGTAAGATTTATATGTGCTCCTACACTGTCCCGAACATAAATCTTCCTGAGGTTCTCCCAGCAGTTTGCAGCATTTTCTTCTCCACGAATATGGACAAGCTGCTGATCACAGAGAGTCAGTCCTATGATGCATAAAGCCTGCTCATTCTTCAGTTTAAAGTCTTGTAACTTTTCGTTATCATCATCATCAGCAGGATCCCAGCTACTCACATCTGGTGGGTTTGCTATAATGTCCCACAAACCTTCTCTGCGTAGAAGTAAACTACATTTCATTGACCATGAAACATAGTTTGTTCCATCCAGCCTGGATATCATGGACAGTTGTGACAAATTTACTTGTGCCATTACTCTTCAGATATTTTGACTATTTTAAACTAATTAAAACAGTTTGTTTTTACAGTAATGTGCAACTCACACCAACTCTCTCTGCTATATCCTGGTTAGTTAGACTATGCTGCTGGGCCCATAACCAATGTTAGTGTTTGGGGATTAACCCCTAGCAGAGTATTGCAGCAGTAGTCAAGCCAGGCAGCCAAACGAGAGCGGAAGGGCCCCAGAGTATACACACACTGAACACAAACACTGTTTGTAGTTTAAATAGTTTTTAATCCATTTAGACTTTAAAACATTGTCATTCAGTCCATTAGTCATTCACTATATTTCCATCCAGTAAGACTCACTATTACAGTCCAAGTTAAGAGTCCTTACAATATCTTTATCAGCCGATAAAGATATCTTCTCCTCCTCCGGTGCCTCTCTCCAGAGGAACAATCGCTGGATATTCAGCAAGACGCTCAAACAGAAGAACAGTTGAATTCCGCAGTAAATCAGCAAACAGTAGCAGACAGGATCATCTCAGTCACAGGCACAGTACAAACAGTACTCACAGTTAATCACAGTTACAGTCACAGGCACAGTTACAGTAATACACAGTAGCACACAGTAAGACACAGTAGCACACAGTTAGTCGCAGTAAGTTTTCCAGCTTCTAATGCTTCCTTATATTGTAACTTCTAACCGCACCCTTAATCGGCTAATTGCCTGCAGCATTGTGCTTAAAGTGATAAGCACTTAAACCATGATATCTAAGTTTTATATATTTATTCACCCAAACCATATTTGGTATCAATGTTATACCTAACATATATAAACTATGTTAGTGAGTTTAAGTGTATGTATCACTTTAAACTGTAAACCAAGTTTTTGGGTGCGGTTGTAAAATTACCATAAGAGGGAGCAAGAGAGCTCACTGTTTCCCTGGCTTATACTGGATTGCTGACAATGATGAATTGATGGTGATAACTGCGTGTTTGCTGAGAGAAGAAAAGGGGTTTGATTTTTCTTCATAACTCTGACTGCAAAAGAGATATATCACTGGACTGATTGATTGTAAGTTTACTGACCTCTTTTTCGACAGTGGACTTTGCAAACTGATTAACCCCGGATGGACTGAACTTAGTGTATGATATATGGACTTTTTTGACTATGCTATAACTCTTGCTGGAATAAAAACTATTTAACTTGCACAGTGTATCTGTCTTACTGAGTGTAAGCTACAACAACGTTTTTATCTCACACATACCTGCCTGTCTGCTAGACTGCCGTTGCACGTTCTGCTAGGGTGTATATCCCTAACACTGGTTATGGGCCCAGGTGCACAGTCAGACTAACAAGGATATAACAGGCTTATTTAAAGTGAGAGTTTGTGTAGCAACACAATACTGTAAACAGACAGCTGTGCTTTATTAATTATAGTTTAATATCCAGAAAAAGATGGCACAAGTCAATTTACAAAGTTTGTCTCTCATATCCATACTGGATGGAACAAACTATGTTTCATGGTCTATGACATGCAGCCTACTTCTACGAAGAGAAGGTTTGTGGAATATAATTCAAAACCCACCAGAGGTAGATGCATGGGATCCGGAGAATGAGGATGATGCCCAGAAGATACAAGAATATCAATTGAAGAACGAGCAAGCTCTCTGTATAATAGGACTGACACTCTCTGACCAGAAGCTTGTACATATTCATGGAGAAGAAACAGCTGCGAAATGTTGGGAGAATTTAAAGAAGATTTATGTTCGGGACAGTGTAGGAGCACATATAAATCTTACAGGGAAACTGTTCAGAACACATCTTCAAAAGAATGGAGACATGCTAAATCATATAAACTCTATGAAGAGAATTTTTCAAGAACTGCATGAAAAGGAACTTATCTTCTCTGAATTACACCAAGTTTATATTATATTATCTTCTTTGGACGAGAGTTTTGATGACTACGTAACTTCATTTGAAGTTGTGCCAAAAGATAACTTTACATTAACTGACATTACTGGCAGATTAATTGAAGAAGCCAGGAGAAGACTTGAAAGGGATCAACTCAGAAGGGAACAACCACAATGTGAAGAAGAAAAAATATCTTCGTCAGCATATACAATTAGAAAATGTTTTAATTGTGGAGGAAAAGGACATTTAGCTAGATTCTGCAAGAAAGCAAAAAGTCAAAAAGCCAGCCAGAATGCTAAAATGCATCAAAGGGATAAAAAATGCTTAGAGTTAGCCATGTATAGCAACGAAACTGTGAATAATAATTTATGGGTGTTAGATAGTGGAGCATCGCACTGCATAACGAAAGATAAAAAGAAATTTGTTAAGATGTCCACGAGTTCACAGCAGATATCGTTAGCTAATGGATGGAAACTTAAGGCTAAAAGTGAAGGTATAGCATATTGTTCTTTCATAAAAGAAAATGTAAAAATGTTATATGTAACACAGCTTAAGTTTAATTTGCTTTCGGTTAGAGTTTTGGTTAAACTAGGTTATGTAATTACCTTTAAGGGAGACAATTGCATAATTGAAAAAGAAGGTAAAAAAGTGACTGCAACTTTAAAAGGTGAATTGTATGTGTTAAATGATAAGCAATTAGAGATAGCTAACACAGTATATAATAATGTTAAACCTCATAATGAGTGCATACATTTGTTACACAGACGTTTGGGGCATATAAATTTTAAAATGCTTAAACAAACAGTAGAACTATCTAAGGGTATAAAATTGAAACCTTGAAGTAAGTATTTGCACTGCAATTCTTGTAGTCAAGAGAAAAGCAAGGTAAATCCAGCAAATAGAGTTAATGGATTTAAAACCAAAGAGCCTCTAGAGGTAGTATTTGCTGATATTATAGGTCCTAAAAAACCAAGTGTGGGAGGTGCTCGGTACATACTAAGTATAATGGACCATTATTCCAGATATGGTTTATGTTATCTAATGAAAAGCAAAACGGAAACATATCAAAATTTCTTTAATTGGCTAAAATTTGCAGAGAGAAAAACTAAAAGGAAATTAGTAACTCTTATAACTGATAATGGTACGGAATTTATAAACAATAAATTCCAAAATAAACTGAAGATGGCAGGTGTTGAACATAAAAAGTCTGCACCATATAGGCCACAACATAATGCCTTTATTGAGAGACGAGACCAAACATTACAAGCAATGGCTCGTAGTATGCTGTCAGATTCAGGATTACCTGAGAATTTGTGGGGAGAAGCAATAATGTGTGGTAATCATATATTGAATAATGTTGTTAACTCAACAACAGGTGAATTACCATTCACACAGTGGCATGGCAGAAAACCTGACCTAAGCTACATGCATACATTTGGAGCACCAGCATGGGTGCATATCCCTACACAACTGAGAAAGAAAGGGGCAGCATAGGGCTAAAAGGTTATTCTTTGTAGGTTATGAATCTAATCACAAATCATACAGATTCTGGGAAAAAGGTACATCTAGAGTTTACTGTAGTGCTAGTGCACAATTCCTGGAACATGTAGGATGGGAAAAACTGGAACAAGATTCAAGTAAGGAAGTAATCATAGAAACCTACAAAAGACCAAAAGACCAAATCAGTAATAAGAAGAGCACAATTAAAGAGGAAGTACATGAAGAGCATATAGGACCAGAACAGGAAGAAATACCAGAAGAGGAAGAAATAGATAACCAGGAACAGGTAGTACATGAAAGTCCACCTGTAAGCCCTGTAATACCTAGACGGTCTACACGTGTAACCAGACCACCTGACAGGTACCAAGCAAGTGTAGTTTGCCAAGTTAGTAAAGTTCCAACTACTGTTGAAGAACTTAGGATGTATCCTGCAAAGGAACAGGAAAATTGGCAAAGAGCAATGGAGAAAGAATTAAATTCATTAAAGGAAATCAAAGTTTATGAAAATGCCAAATTACCTCCAGGAGAAAAGTCCATTGGCTGTAAATGGATATTTAAATTAAAAACAGGTAAAAATGGGACTGTTACCCATAAGGCTAGGTTGGTAGCTCAAGGATTTAATCAAACTGCATGTGATTATGATGAATTATTTGCACCGAGTTTAAAGGCAACAACCTTGAGAGCAGCTTTAGTGTGGGCAACTAAGAAGAATTATATTATAAATCACTTAGATGTAGAAACTGCCTATCTGCATGCACCATTGCAGCACACTATATATTTAAGGAAACCAGTAGGTATTAAGGATATTAAAACTAATAATGACTGTTGGAAACTTAAAAAGAGTCTCTATGGATTAAAGCAATCTGGTTATGAATGGAACCAATATATTGTTAAAGAGTTAAACAACATAGGGTTTAAAGCAGGTTTAGCTGATCCATGTGTATTTAAAAGAGAGAGAAATGGAACAGTGTCATTATTATTGTTGTTTACAGATATTGCTTTAATTAAAAAGACTAATAATGAAGCTACTGAAATAATATCATTATTAGGTAAGAGGATAAAATTAAAGCAATTAGGAGAGATAAGACAGTATCTAGGATTAACAATAAATAAAACCAAAGGTGGCTATAAGATATCTCAAGAGGATAAGATTTATCAATTGCTAAAAACATACAAGATGGAACTTTGTAAACCGGCAAAAACTCCAATGAGTCAGGAATTTGACCACACTGATGCTCAAAGTCCAAAATTCGATAAGACTATCTATCAATCGCTAATTGGTAGTTTATCATACATTAGTAATTGGTCAAGGCCAGATATTGCCTATAGCGTTAATCAATTGGCAAGATTCAATGCTGAACCCACTGAACGACACTGGCAAGCGACAAAGCGTATCTTAAGATATCTTAAAAGGACAATGCACTATGCATTGTATTTGGAGCCAAAAGATGATCTGATTTTAAGTGCATATGCTGATGCAAGTTTTGCAACAGACATAAACACTAGGAAATCAACTTCAGGTACGGCTATACTGTTAGGAAAAACACTGATTGGTTGGAGGTCAATTAGACAGCAACACAGAAGTATGTCCACAATGGAAGCAGAATTTTCATGTCTATCTTTATTATGTACTGATTTAATTCTGTATAAACAGTTGTTATTGGATATGGGAATAACTGTTAATAATTCTATTGTAGTTTATGAGGACAATCAAGCAGCCATATGGTTGGCTACAAATATTGCTGTGAAAACGAGATCTAAGCATACAGATTTTAGATATCTGAATGTAAGGCAATCTGTAAAAAATGGTTTGATAAGACTGGAATATTGTATGACTGAAGAAAATATTGCTGATCAATTTACGAAAGCCCAAGGTTCAGTCAAACACAAAGAAAGTTGTGATGAATATGGGTTAAGGTTGTAAATAGATATATATATTATTATATTACCCAAAAGGGGAGTATGTTACGAATAACAAGGTTACCTAACGTAGTTTGGATAAAATAATATATATAAACTATGATAGTAAGTTTAAGTGTGTGTCATTTTAAACTGCAAAGCATGTAATTTTGGGTGCGGTTGTAAAACCGCCATAAGAGGGAGCAAGAGAACCTGCTGGATCACTGACTATGCTGGATTGATGGTTTGCTAACTGCGTGTTCCCTGCTGCTGAGTTTTTGAACATCGAAGGAAGAAAGGAGGTTTGACTTCTTTATATCACTACTGCGAGGAGATATATTACTGGACTGATATTTGTAAGTTTACTAACCTCTTTTCGACACTGGACTTTGCAACCGAACAATCCCCGAATGGACTGAACTAGTGAATGATATATGGACTGTTTGACTATGCTAAAACTCTTACTTGAATAAACTATTTAACTGGCACAGTGTATCTGTTTTACTGAGAGTAAGCTACAAAAACATTTATCTCACATATTTGCCTGCCTGCCTGACTACCGTGCACATTCTGCTAGGATATATCCCTAACAGTCCCCCCCACTTATTCAGCCCCTTCTTGGACCTGGATGAACATTATGCAGCATTGGAGGTTTGTGACCTGGTCAATGATGCAGCTGCCTTGAGACAGGATCCCTGCAACCTCCTCCTGGGAAGAGTCCCAAGGTCCCCTTTCTCTGGACATCTTCTCCAGCCCTTCACAGACGAGACAGGCTTGGAGGAGGAGCAGAGAAATGCTTTAGGTACAAATTGTAGAGTGGAAAATTAAAGAGCCTGAAAACGGCTATTTTATTTCTCTGGTTGATGAAAGAGAAAAAATATACAGTGATAATTTCTTTACACACTTCATTTTTTTATTTCCTTTTTTTTGCTGTGAAGTACATACAATCCCAAACTGAAATCCCAGACAGCTGTTCTGCTGAATTCTTTCTGCAAAGGAGGTTTTATCAGGAAATCAAGAAAGACTGATATAAGAGGGATGAAGATTTCCCTCAGCTGGGAGCCAGTCAAGCATGGCATTTCACATCATTCTGGCATTTTTAGGGAGAGGATCAGGCAACCAGGCTGGTGTTTGGTTCCCACAGCTTCCTCCTGACCTCTTTTCCTACACATTCTCTCACCACACACCCACATGTTTAGCTGCTGTCAGTGGGAACATGTGCGTCAATTGGTTTTTATAAGGTATCATGTTCAGTAGCTGTTGCTGAACAGATGAATTCCTCTGAATTTTACAGCGGTCTCTTTAGCAATATTTATTGAAAGGGGAGAATTCCAGTCGTTCTCACAATTCCCCATTTTGAAACATATAGATACCATTTTCTTTGACTCCTGCATACTATCAAAATGGAAATCAAATAAAAGAAACATTAACAATTCTTCCACTATCATAATGATGTTATATCTCATGTTTTTACATTTGTTCTGGCTGTGAGATGCTCCTTTGTGTTCAGCTCTGGCCTCAGAAGGATAATGTAGCACTTGGGGATGAAAATGCAGCCCTGCAGACCAGCACTGGAGGCCAGGATGGAGAGGACCTGCACAGCCACCATGTGTTTCCCTTTGGTGCTCAGGTAGGGGGGAAAAAAGTCACCCAAACACTGCAGAAGACCAGCAAGCTGAAGGTGATCAACTTGGCTTCGTTGAAGGCCCCAGGCAGATTCCTGGCCAGGAAAGCCACCGTGAAGCAGACGGCAGCCAGGAAGCCCATGTAGCTGAGGGTGACGTAGAACATGACAACGGCCCCTTGGTTGCATTGCAGGATGATCTCTCCAGGCTGGGAGTGGAGATCAGAGTCAGGGAAGGGGGGAGAAACTCCCAGCCAGATGGAGCAGATGATAACTTGGACACCAGAAGAAGACAGGATGATGGAGTTGGCCAAGCTCTTCCCCAACCATTTCTTTGCTCGGTTTCCTGGTTTTGTGGCCAGGAAAGCCAGCACCACCACGATGGTTTTGGCCAAGAGAGAAGAAACGGCAACTGAAAAAATGATGCTGAAGACCATTTGTCGGAGAAGGCAGGTGGCTTTCCTTGGTTGACCAATGAAGAGAGAAGGAGACAAGAAGCAAAGCAGGAGGGAGACCAGGAGGATGTAGGAGAGGTCCCGGTTGTTGGCTTTGACAAGGGGAGTTTCTCGGTATTTGATGAAGACGATTAAAACAAGGCCTGTGGTTAGGAACAAGAACAGGGCAAAAGAAACAAGGATGATGCCCAGAAGTTCTTCATAAGACAGGAAGGTTATAACTTTGGGGATACATTGGATTCTTTTTTTATTTGGGAATTTATCATCCAGACATTTGGTGCATTTTTCTGTATCTGAGAAAAAAAAACAACCCCATATTTCTTTGTCCTTTGCATTTCAAGATATAGTGTACATTTTTTGGGAACAAGTGATTATCAGGAGCATTATCCGGGATGGATTTCTTAATATTTCCAGACACAAAAAATAAGTGTTATCACTTTTTTAAAAAATATAGTTACAGTATATTTTTGATAGGCTGTGAAATTGAGGGAAGCTTTGGACTTGAAAGATTTCCTTTGTAATGTTCAGAATATTGAAAGGAACCTCCATTACTAAAGGAAAATAATGAATCAATTAATCTTTCTAGAGAAATTTATGTGCAAGATGGCAATTCTTGTCATACTTGCCTAAGAGGTGGCTGGCAGATCAAGTGATTTTTGCAAATAATTTGGAATGGCCATTGGAGCAGTGGTGATACGGGTGCAGATACATACAGGCATAACTATCCATGCCACCACAATGTGTATCTCGTACATCAGCAACACCTTTTCAGTGTCCTCAAAGGTAACCCATGTAGACTGCATTGCAATCCTCCTTTCAGAAGGTGGACCTAAAACAATTCCTCGTGTTTCAAGGAACTCAGGTGTTCCTAGAGAAGTAAATGTGGAAGGAAGGACACATCCAAGGTAAAAAGAAGAAATATTTTCTCTGGCAGTAGTAAAGCTTGTCCAATCTGCCACAGCCACCTCTCTCTATCCAGCCCTTCCTTCACAGTCTTTTTGCTCTTCTGTTTAGATAAGAAATGGGGCATTTCGGAAATAAACCAGAAACCAATTAAGCTTAAAAGTGTGTTTTAATTCACACTTTCATGACAATGCTCTGGATGGATCCAGTTCCACCAGGCCTCCCATTTTCCTCTGGTGCCACCCACCTTTCTGAGTGGAGAAGGTCCCCTCCGGACAAGGAACGCAGTCGTAACAGCAAACTGGCTCTCCTTCTCGAGCCCTCTTGACAAATCCAGGATGACAACTTTCCACACATTCAGATTGAGGAAAGGACTGAGCAGAAAAAAAACAGGATTGCCAAAGGAAATGTGTTAGGACTCTCTGTCCATGGAAAATGGAGGTAAAAATGGATATTAGGCAAGATATTAGATATTAGCCTCTGGTCTTCACTTAAGTAAAGACAAAATCTCTCACTATTTCCAAATGGTTGGAGATATAACTTCTGGAAGATTCTTCCATTAGTTCTTCTCTTTTGCTGTTGGCATCTCACATTGCCAAAAAAAAAGGACTTTATTAAATAGAAAAGTCTGGAGAGATGGAACCAGGGGTGGGATTGTACTGGTTCTATCCAGTTCTATAGAACCGGTTGTTATGATTCTGCGCAGTTCAGAGAACCGGCAAATTACACCACTGGCTGGCCCTGCCCCTCTCCACCTACCCTTCCCCTCCACGCCCAGTCAGTCCTTATGGCGCATTTGTGGCATCACCTGCAGCCTGATTTTGCCCACTCACCAGGCCAGACATTACTGCATGCCTTCCGCTGTGGCCCTGCCTGATCTCTCAGGGTGAGTGAGGCTCTGCAAGCTCCAGGGCCCAGTCACCTACCTGCCACTGCCAGTCATATTTACCCCCACCCTACCCCACTTGCCTTTTGCTGCCACCACCTGCTGCCCTCACCCCCAGCAGGTAAGGCCCAGCATCTGCGGTGAATCCAGGTGAGGGGCGAGATGCAGACTGGTGGGAACCTGAGCTACATTTAGCTGTACTGGAAGACATGTGGAGAGGCTCGTGTTCTCCTACTGCTGGGAGAGCAAGAGAGTCTTTCCCGGCACAGCTCCGGGTTGCAGAGAGAAACAGGATTCAAACAGGCTGCTTCTCTGTTTCCCAGAGCCGCCCGTTTCCCTATTGGAGAGGAAGTTGCAAAATTTTCGCTGTGCCGGGAAAGACTCTCTTGCTTTCCCAGCAGCAGGAGAACATGAGCCTC
>NW_020718302.1:0-15076 GCF_900518725.1 Notechis scutatus
ATCTTGTAAACAATTGGCAAATCAAATAAATAAATAAATAAATAAATTTCTTTGACTTTGTTTTGAAGTTGAAAAGAGCAGAATTTTGCATATTTTCCATATTTGAAAATCAACTTAGAGTTTTGTAGGAGAAGGAGAAAAATAATGGAATAATCCCTCATAAGTGAAATAGTGTAACAAAATGTAGTTTCCAAACTATAGACAATAATTATTTGACATTTTGTTTTTGTTAGATCCATCCTCTATCCCATATGGATACTACAATTTGGACACAGCGCTACAAAGATTCAGAAAACCTGAAGTTAGACTAAAAGAGCTGGAGGTCATAGGATTGTGAAGTGCTTCATTCAAAGGCAAGAATATATTTAATGTGTCTGATCAGTGTACAAGTAGCAAGGAAAACAAACAAGCAAGCCCCACTGCAACTCTTTGCTTTAGAATCCAAAATGCTTCATATCCTGATGTTCAGCCTTGAGAACATAAGACTAAAGTGAACTGTAATATCACTCTTCAGATACTGGAAAAGATACCTCATGGGGAAAAAAATCAAGGTGTGTTCACTATTACCCCAATGTACAGGATACAGAATAATGGAAAACAATCTCCAATTGATGAAGATGGTGACATAAACCTTTGTAATAAGAAAATGTAATAGTGTAATCAATTACCCAGAGAGGCAGTAAGCTCCTTTTACTGGATACTTTTATTCAAAGGCCATCTTTCATCAGTGCTTTGATTTAGATTCTTACATTAAGTAGGAGACGGCATTTTATGTCCTAAATGGCCCCATAGACTTCTATAGAGAGGACAACAAGGAGAAAATGGTCAAACATTTTTTGCAATGTTGCAACGCCAACTCCACCCTTTGTACCATACATTGTGACTTTGAACATATAGGCGTAATGGGCAGAGCATCTGTTGTGACATCACAAGACATGTTTTGTCATTCTGACAAAGCCTCCAGATAAAATAGACCTATCAAATAACCATTTCCATTCTATGGTTCTATGATTCTAAACAATGTCTTCCTTCCCAATTAACTACCTGCAAATAATGTCAAGATTCTCGATCTTATTGCTGATAGGCTTGACTTGCATATTTCTAAATTTTAACAATTGAACATTTCTTGTGAATCAGTTAAATATTGTGTTCAATAGCTACATATTTTGTTTTTGCATCATCCCTGTTGTGTTCAAACCTGCCATAAACTAAGCCTTTATTTATCTCAGCTCTAAACTCTCCATTATTTCTTGCTTGCCATTTGTTTCATCAGGTCTTTGTATTTGAAACTTAAACCATTTTCATAGGACTCATAAGTGCTTCGCAACTGTCCTCCCTAAACCATGCCAGAAATAAACTATGACAGAATATGAGATTGGAACTGTTCACAATAGGATTAGTATAATTCATACATTGTACAGTTGAACCAGACAAACATTCCACCCAATATTTATCTTCCAAATGCTGGCATAAACCTAGATGATGGAAATATTATATCCAAAAACATGAGGGATGAAGCCCTCACTGATTTTGCTGCAATAACCTTATCCAAATGGTATAAATCTATGTGACCTGCTGCTAATTTCAGCAATTCAATGTATTATTGTAGAAGCTACAGTGAAAAGTGGCTTCTATGTAAACATTTTTTCCCAGATTATCTAAACCATCTTTGGGCTGGTGAAATACATTTGAGACAATATATTTTCTGGTGTACCAAAATGATTCATACAGCAGCTTCTAAACCTATCCGCTGGCAACTTGGTATTAGGAAAAGCGAAATTGGTTGCTAGTTTCAAATGGGACTTTTCAGTGATGAAATAACACATATAAGGACAACATTTTTGGGAGCTCAAAGCTATTATTTGCTGGAGGATGATGTGTGGTTGGTGTTATTTTTTTAGAGAGGGTTGTTTATTTTAAACCATGTTAAGCCTACTGTAAGCAGGTTCTACAGTTTTCATGAATCTTCTGCCTGTAAATATTTTTATCCTTCCTCTTTATCAAGAAGAAATGAGTGTAAAGGCTAGGTTTGTACTCTATATGTGGCCTTGGAAAATTAAGTTCTATTTATTTGTTTATTTAAAAAAATTATTTGCTGCCCATCTTGTATCCAATGTCTACTCTAAATCTATCCAAGCCAAGGTAGCTCACTTTAGTTTTATCAATTTATTGGATAAACCCCTGAAAGGTTGAGTTCATAAAACATGTTAATCTAGAATCAAAGAATAAACAACTTGTCCAAGTTGTAAATTAACACCATTTAAAGCAGTGGTTCCCAACCGTTTTTTCACCCCGCACCCCTAAAGAAATTTCACTCGAACCTCACACCCCATGAAATTTAGACTTTAGGAACTACTGAACGCGTTAAATATTTATTTATTTATTTATTTATTTATTTGATTTGCCAATTGTTTACAAGATAAGTATAAGTGTATACATAGTTGTGAATACATGAAATATGTGGTAGGATTGAATCTTTTCAGCTATGTATGTGACGGCCACTAAATAATGATACTTAACTCTAAAATGAAAACAAAGTTAATCCATTGCATAATAAATAAAAATGCCAACATATAGCCAATATCCTTTTATTTACCTGGACTTTTCTCCCACCCCCTGGAATATCGTCTCGCACCCCCAGGGGGTGCAAGCACCCCAGGTTGGGAACCCCTGATTTAAAGAATTCCAAAGAAAATGATGGAGGATGTGCTTTGCATTCACAGTGGCCAACTCCCAGTGGGCTACGAAGCAGTAACTTGACTCTTTAAGACTGTTTTTACTCATTTCTTTTCCAAAACAATGCTTTACAGTATTTCCCTTTTTCATATTTTGTAGCTTGGGGATGTCCCCTCATTGTCTTTATTTCTACATTGTTCCTTTTAGCCTCTTGTCATCTAATCTTCTTTGTGCTCTCCTTGCAAATTAAGGTCAGAATACTGTCATCCCTATGCTGAGTCAAACAAACTAAAAAGAAAGAAAGGATGGGGGGTACTTGGCATTTTCTTCCTGTGCTGCCTAACAGAAAGATTGAAGGATATAATGTTTCTTGCTGAATCCAGATTTACAGAACAAGCAGATAGGCAGAATTATTTATAGAAATGGCAAACAGGGACACATAGGCTTTGACCATGTTCAGTAACTGAAAGAAGCAATTTCAAGTGGTGAGATAATAACCAAGCTGTGGGACAGGAAAATTGACCTTTAGAATCATCCCTCGAACATTTCATAATTGATAATAGATATATATTGCTTTTCATTGTCAGACTGATTGTTGTTACTGAGGACATTAATCCACTCTCTGTAGATTCATTAATGCTAAATATCCCATCTTTTCCCATTGATTTAAACAATAGGATAATATTTTAGAAAAGGAATTGTATCCTATGGGTTAGCAATTCAATTATTAAAAAATAGTTGTCCTATAGTGAATTATCCACTATTACAAATAACTTTTCTACTGTGTAAGAAGTCAATAGACAGCATGCAGCAGATTGACTTAGAGCATAGAGGCTTACATTAAAATCCTCTTCCTGTTCTGAAATAAAAAAAAATAAAAAAAATAAAAAAAAATTATGAAAGAATTCAAAAACAGAGCAAAAACAATTTTTTAAAAAGTAGAAAATGTGGACATGAAACAGATCAGCTATGGCATACATAAAAAAATTAGCAGTTTATATTTTGGCAGAATTTGTATTAAACCATTTTTCTTCTTGTTTAGATATGGAGGTACAGATTGTGAGACACTTCAATGCACAGCTGCATATCACTTTGCTCAGCATGATGAAGTGTGTGCTCCATTCTGACAAGGTATCAAATCAGGTTGATTCACATTGTTTGCCTCATTTGTCTAACTGGGGATGGTTTCTATACATGGGCTATGCATTCACAGAAGCTTCTGTTACTGAACAAAGTCAAATGGTGTGATCTTTCTATTCTGGTGGTTAAAATGGGACAGCCATGTAAAGGGATTTTTTTCCCCTTTAAGGATCTGTAAAGCCCAAATTATATGGAGACATTTCTGGATACAGATAAAGTACTAACTTCGTTGCTTCAGTTAATGCAAAATGAGAACATCAAGATAAAACACAGCTAGTATGTTTATTATGAGAAAGAAAGATGAAGATATATTTTAATTTCAGGGAATACTTATGGATAATACAGGAAAACTTCATTCTTATAAATGAAATATCAGTGGCAAAATCTCTAATGCATATTTTGGCAATAGCAACATTTGGCAAATTCCTGACAGATATCTAGAAATGTTCTACTATGATTAGGTATCTAGATGTGAAGTGTACACCCAATTCCAAAATGAATTTTGGACTGCAACAGTTATTGTATAGGTATTGTAGCCCTACTGAATAAATCAGAGATGTATTCATAACATATACTAAGAAACCCAACATGGTTTATCAAACATAATAGCTGTGTTTTCAGAAAATCTTAGGGTAAAACTACAAATAGTGAAAGGACACTTCCTCAAGACTATTTTAACAGGTACTCTTCTGACCCTATCAATCCTTTCTAGGACTGAGAGAGAGTGAACCAAGATCATGCAACTAGATTCATGCTGAAGGTGGAACTAGAACCCAGAGTCTCCCAGTTTGCAGCCTGGTACCTTAAACACTACACTGCAGTCCATGTCAAAAAAGCTATAAGATGGAATGGGAAGGAGTCATGTCCATAGCAGACAACCAACTGAAGCTAAGTAGACCTCTACTTTGATTGTTCCATTAAAATACTGTGAAATGTTCATGCAACAAGAGTTGTTTTGAGAAGGGAAGGAAACATTTTAACAATGGAACAATTAAAGGCAACTTCAGCCTGTCTCTGCAGCAGTTTAGAGATGAAATACAGGTGAAATTAAGACAACGTACCACTGCAAAAAGGTTACCAAGACTTCTTACTAAAAGGATTTCAAAGGTTTTTTTTTTTTTAAATTAGCCTTTAGTATGATATGTGGACTCAGTAAATATCTAAAAGATACCTTAGAATAAAAGATGCTTTAGAATTCTATGGATATTAATTCTGATATGAACAGGTACTATACACATTGGCAGGCAAAATAAAAGGATTATTCGCCCTCTTTGTATCCCAACAGAGTTTTCAGGTCAGTGAAGATAGGTTTATAAATGTTTATTTTAAGAGAAAACACATTTAGAAGTGCATTTTCGAGACATTATTTATAAACCTGTATCACATAATTTTTTGTGCAGTTTTCTAAATCACATTAATAGTAAACCATTATAATAATATGGTTTTATAAATGAATAGACGGGAAAGAGGTCCTGACTCAGAAATAAATTGATTCAACCATCTCAGGATAAAATAGAATATATTGCTGAACATAGATAAATCCCTAGACAATAATTGAGTGTCAAGCTAAGGTGTTAATAATAGATGGCAAAATAAAAATTGCAGGTGTCAGTATTCTTGACTAGGACAAAGTTATTAATAAACACCTGAAAGATAAACTAGAAATAAAATAGATGAAGACTCCTCGAAAGTTCTTTTTCATCTAATTCCATAATGAAACACCATGTTATTTCCTTTTGAAGAACTTCAAAGGAAGAAGTCAGGTCACATTTGTTAGTCTGGCATAACTAAAGTGAAGTAATAAAATCTGAATTGACTCTAATTAAGCAGTATGGAGATGTCTTAGATTTTATGCCTCCCATGATGTGAATGCTGAATGCATGAGATTCAAGTTCTAATAGGCCACCACTATTTTAACATATTTTTCCTTTCTTTTCCCTGTAACAAATTTTGCTGTGACTTTGTCATCAATTTAGTCAATCTCCTGGTTAAATTATTAGAAATTGTTAGGCTAATTGTTAGAAATCCTAGTTGTTTTCTGTGGGATTTCCTGGCAGAAGGAAGCAATCATTTGCCTTTATTTTTCTCAAGAAAGACATGGGATCAAATCCATCCACTAAGTTATCTAAATAAAATTATAAAATTTGCATTCATTTTAATCCAGTAATTGTGCATCGGGTGTCTTCTTTTGTAGAAGGTAGCATTTGAGAAAAAACTGTATTACTAGGCAATAAGATCTCAGTTAATTTGAAAGATGGAAACCACAAATAAAGTTAAATATTGGTCACAAGAAAAACATGGCACTGATTAAATCAGTGTAGATCAGAAATTTTGCTGGAAATTTTGGAAATTCCAAAAATATTGAAGGATGGTAGTAGTGAATATTACAATTAGAGCAGGATATTTAAATTTGTCTTTCTACTATAGAATGGAGCAAAATACCTTAACATTGGACATATTGAAGGATATTTTTGAACAATCAATTCAGAGGTGAATTTTAACTGTGTCTGCCACTACAAACAGACTGTTTAAAAGATGTAATGAAAACTTTTTGCTAAACAAGACTGAGACTGATCTGAAAGGGGTTTAAAAATGAAGGCTACAAGAATAATATGGAAAAAACATACTACATTGGACATTGAAATTGGCACATGCCTTAATATTTAAAAGGAATATACAAACAACAAAACAAGAGAGTGACCTGGATAATTTTCCTATATCAGATTTACAAAAGAGTCTTGTTAACATTTTGAATAATATTGTGAGAAGGAAAGAAAAAAATAAAATAAAAACAAATTCCAGGTCATTGTTTGAAGGGATGAGAGATCAAGATTATTAAAAGTAAAAGGAAAGAATATACAATTGGTATATTTGATCAAGGTGAAAATAGATATGTATTTATTATCTCTGGTAACGCTTAATGGACTTTTGTTGATCAGAATTGAAATGACTATTTTCTGCATTCTCAGTTCTTTATTTTTAAGCTTTTAATTGTTAATCTGCATTAGTTTGTTTATTTTCAATTGTTATTTTTAATCAAATTAGTATAAAATGTTCTTTTCCCATTAAATAGAATGGAAGTATATATAAACCTTTTTTAGAGTTTGTAGGTGGACACAAATCTAAAGCATACATTAAAACTGATTATTTAATAAAATGTATATTCATTAGATTTGTATAACTGATCCCAAATCCAACTTAGCATGGATAGTAGAGGTCAGTTTTAGCTAGATATGCTTAATATTTCCCTTGTATATTTTGGGAGTAAAGATAATCTTGGTTGAGAAAAGTAATTCACAAATTATTACACAGAGGGCTACAGAGACGTTTTGTACCAGAAGTTGTGAACCAATAAAAACAGTGTCTTATTCCAACTTAAAAATAAAAATGTTCCAAACAGCTTGAAGAGAAAGTCAAAGGGTCCACAATCTTCAGACAATTTGTTTCTTGGTGTAGTTAATGTGTTGCTTGAGCCTTTGGATTCTGAAAAAGCGTGTTATTGCTATTGCCTACTATATATTAAACATGATATAAATATTTTGTCCGCAGTATTCACAATAGTATTTCAGCAAGCACAATGTCTCAAATTCACTCATGCAGGGGAAAAAAAATCTCAGTCAGAGAAGAGCACACAGAGAAAGACAAGTAGCAGAAATAAAAAAGAGGTTTTTAAATAAGTTTCTTTGAACTGGGAGAAGTAGGAAATAAAAGAGGGAACTGAAACATTAGGAAAAGATGCTAAAAGAGATGTGATATAGAAATTAAAAGGGCTATACTACAAGTAAGACAAAAATACTGAAATACAAGATCTTGGAGTCCTGGTGGACAATCACTTACATATGAGCCAGCAGTGTGTTTCAGCCACCAAAAATGCAAATGATGTCCTAGGTTGCATTAACAGAAGAATAGAATCAAGATCATATGAAGTGTTAGTACCACATTATAATGCCTTTGTAAGATCACACATGGAATATTGCATCCAGTTTTGGTCACCATGATATAAAAAAGATGTTGAGACTCTGGAAAGAGTGCAGAGAAGAATAACAAAGATGATCAGGGAATTGGAGGTTAAAACATGCGAAGAACAGTTACAAGAATTGGGCATATCTATTGAAAAGAAGGACTAGCTATTCTGGTATTTGACAGGCTACCACAAAGAAGAGAGAGTCAACCTATTCTCCAAAAGAAAGGACAAGAAGCAATGGGTGGAAACTAATCAAGAAAAGAACCTATCTAGAACTAATGTCTAAGTAGAAATTTCCATGGGAAGGCAGAAAGAGACAATGTTGAAGTTTAATACACTTTTTGGCAAATACAGCATCAATATCTGATATTATGGTAGTAGGCTTGGGATATATGGATACTTTTTTCCTCCCTCTTACTTTCTGTTTAGGTATGTTTCTGAGTGATAAGATAATTTCACACCACAAATTTTCAAGGTGGATTTGGAGGTTTCTGCCTTGGTAAAAAGGGATTTCTAAGTAGACAGCCAAAACAAATAACCAGTGAAACAGCTTGTGAATGATCCATCACTGGAGGTTTTCAAGAAGAGATTGGACAGACATTTGTCTAGAATGGTATAAGATCTCCTGCCTGATTAGGAGCTTGGATTAGAAGACCTCCAAGTCTGTTATATTGTTATTCATTCATATGCATGTACTGTACATGTACAGATTTAGAAAAAAAGAAAGATGAACACAAAACAAAGAATAAAATGTGTTTTAAAAGCAGCATAATAAATCCGCATTTCTCCTCCTCCTTGTTTCATTTTTTCTTCTAAGCAAAGCTGACAAACAAATTATAGTTGAAGAGTGAGAGACATAAGTATTAAAGCAACACTCACAGGTTGTCAGTTTGCAAATTTGATAAAGCTCATTGGCCATAAAACCTGGTAAGCTTTTCATGTAAATAGCTAAGACCTATCACACTCCTCAACCTTTCTCTCCATGTTTATTCATATGTGAAAAAGAAAGATCCAGTTGGGCTCTTAAATACATGGCAAGAAATGGGTATGTATGAAATTCCATTAGACTGTCTAACATTAAACTATAATATTAGCCAGCAGTACATTGCATCTGTCAGTTGCCAATATAAGGGAGATAACCTAATTGGAAAAGGAGATGATAATGTACATTAATTAACTATGATCACACACATTAATATTTAGTTTTATTTATATTATTTTTATGATTTCTCCATGAATATTCCAGAAGATTCCTTCACTTACAAAAATGAGTTAGAAGGAGGGAAATCTATAAATGCTCAATCTCTAAATATAAGAAATTAATCTGGAAATCTATGTCCCAGTAAAATGAATTTTTCAAATGTACTGAAACTGTTTTAATAATAATAATAATCTGGCTTTAATGCAACACGCATGCAGTTAGGCAATATAATTATATTGTTGGATGCATTTGTTCTTTTAGAAATAATAAACTTTACTCAAATTCTATGCATAAACAGGCCAAAGAATATGCTGGAAAAAAACCCAAATCTGTAAAAATATTTTCACAATTAGCTGTATAAATTTTTCATCTAAACAATATATGAGCAACATGATAATTTATGAGTTGTGGATTATAACCCACAAATATGAGAAGTCAGAAAGAGACAATTTAGAAGTTTAATAGACTTTTTGGCAAATACAGCATGAATCAATATCTGACATTATGGTAATGGGCTTGAGGTCTATGGAGATTTTTTTTTCCCCTCTCTCTTACTTTCTGTTTAGGTATGTTTCTGAGTGATAAGATAATTTCACACCACAAATTTTCAAGGTGGATTTGGAGGTTTCCGCCTTGGTGAAAAGTCAGCATAGCTTAATGGAAAATACAAAAATTTGTTCTGCTAATACTAGTGAAGTTTCTCAGGGGGTTCTATAAATCCCTATTTGGGACCTACAGAATACAGAGCTTGTAATTCTAGAGAAACTCCAGGCACTGATTACAAGAATTGACTATACAACTCAATTTTGCCTAAAGGTTGCTTCTCACTTAAAAAGAAAATATATCTCGGAATTCTTACCAGATGAGGGAAAACAGCTCTTGAGAAAGGAAATGAAAATTATTTATGAACTCTCATGTAATATTTCCAGAATAGATGAGTTTCTTGTGACTATTCACATTATTAATATGTCGGCTGTCAGTAATGAATATGTTTCATCAAAAACTAATTTTATGTCAGTAAAAATAAATACTCTCGATTGTGTAAGAAACAATACTGACAATTACCTGCACACCCATTGTGCTAGTTCTTTCCAGAGTAACCAATGTCATGCAGAATTCATTAACAGAAAAAAAAAGTTATGAGATAAACAAAACAATATTATATAACCATGCCTTTCAGTACACCTCTTCACAACTTTCTATTCTTACTTCCGTCACATTCATAGACTGGTTTTTGTCCTTTAATTTCTAACCTTTCCAATTTTGAGTATCTCAACTCCAACTAACCATCTCTTTTCTCTCAAATATTCATTTTTCATTCAGACTTTGATATTTCATCTTCATTTAGTCATGTCACTAAACCATTTTAGTGTACTATTTTCATATTAATCACTCACTTTTATATTCAACTGCCATTCATTTAACATACATTCTTAACAGATAACAGATAATCAGAGTTGGAAGGGACCTTGTAGGTCATCTAGTCCAACCCCTGCCCAAGCAGGTGACCCTACACCATTTCTGACAGATGGGAATCCAATCTCTTCTTGAAAGTCTCAAGTGATGGCGCTCCCACAACTTCCAAGGGCAAGCTGTTCCATTGGTTGATTGTTCTCACTGTCAGAAAGTTTCTCATTTCCATGTTAAATCTCTCCTTGTTCAGTTTCTATCCATTATTCCTTGTCTGGCCTTCGGGGACTTTAGAAAATAGTTTGACCCTTTCCTCTCTGTGGCAGCCCTTCAAATATTGGAACATTGCTATCATATCTTCCCTGGTCCTTCTCTTCTCTTCTCTTCACTAGACCAGCCATGCCCAGTTCCTGTAACTGTTCTTCATGTTTTAGACTCCCTAATCACCCTGGTTGCTCTTCTTTGTACTTTTTCTAGAATCTCAACATCTTTTTTTATAGTGTGGTGACCAAATTGGATGTAGTACTCTAGGTGTGGTCTTACTAAGGCTTTATAGAGTGGTATTAGTACCCCACTTGATTAGTACCCCACTTGATTGTATCCCTCTATTGATGTAATTTAGGATTACATTAGCTTTTTTGGCTGCTGCTGAACACTGCTGGATCATATTTAGCTGATTCTCCACTAAGACTCCCAGACTCTCACACTTACTGCTATTGTGCCTGGTTTCACCCAGTCTATATGTGTACTTTTGGTTTTTCTTGCCTAAGTGTAGGACTTTACTTTTCTCTACATTGATTTTCATTTTGTTAAATATGGCCCAGGGTTCTAGTCTGTCAAGATCCATCTGGATCTTGAGCCTATCTTCTTAGGTATTAGCTATTCCTGCCAGCTTAGTATCACCTGCATATTTGTTAAGTTCCCCTTCTATTCCATCAACTATGTCGTTAATTAAGATATTAAAGAGTACTGGGCCTAAGACAGAACCTTGTGGCATCCCACTGCTTACTTCCCTCCATGTAGACTTGGACCCATTAAGGACTACTCATTGAGTAAGGCTTGTCAGCCAGTTGCGAATCCATCTGGTGGTGGTGTTATCTATCCCACTTTTTTCTAGCTTACCATAAAGTAGGTTGTGGTCTACTTTGTCAAAAGCCTTGCTGAAATCTAAGTATATTATGTCCACAGTATTTCGCTGGTCTACTAATTTAGTCACTATGTTGAAGAATGAAATAAGATTGGTTTGGCATGATCTGTTCTTAACAAACTCATGCTGACTGCAAGTTATTACTTTACTTGTTTCTAGATGTTGGCAGATCTGTTTTTTATTATCTTTTCCAGTATCTTCCTGGGTATTGATGTTAGGCTGATTGGTCTATAGTTTCCTGGGTCTGTTTTTCCCCCCTTTTTTTAAGATGGGAACAACATCAGCTCTTTTCCAGTCCTCTGGTAGTTCCCTGGTGCTCCAGAATTTATTTTTTTTTTTTTTTTTGGGGGGGGGGGGAAATTTTATTTGAGTTTTCACAAAAAAAATACAAATAAAACATCTTTTTTAAAAGTAGTGTAATCCCAGGTTACATTTCTTCGTACAGACACAAATTCAATTTCATGCTCATTTTTATGTTCTATTCCATATCTTATTACTGTTTTACATTTTCTGCGTAGCTTCTCCCCTCTTTTAATTTTCTCAATGTTATTTTAATTATCTCATCTCAATTCAAATCATTATATTTATATTTTTGTCTGTCCTGTTTCAATTATCTATTATCTTTTCTCATTAAACAAAGTTTCTCCTGTAGTTGCTGATTGGAGTATGACACCTTTCTATCTTTTAAGTTTATCCATTTAACTCTTATTTAGGCTTCAATATATACCTTAAAGTTATAACATTCAATATAATACATAACTTCCATTCGGATTATGCTTGGTACATTCTTAAAATTCACACTATATTCTTAAAAAAAGAAAAAATATAAATATATGTAATTAAAACAACACATTCCATTCCAATTCAACTCTATCATTAATGTTAATATTCATTAAAATCTTAACTTCTTTAACATTACTTTTCAATTAAATATCATACTTCTATGGGAACAGTTATAAGCTTTCCATAATTAATTCCCCCCCTCTTCACTTATATTTTATAAAACATTAACTAATTAAAATGTTCCCGTCCCTTCCTAATTCAATTTTCTCATTTATTTTATTTCATTTATTTTATTAACAAAAATTTCACTAAATTACACTAGCTATTTTATCCCTCATTTTAATCATACATTGTTTCCAATTTTCTAAAGTTATTTCTATTACTAATATAACAATACAATCTTATGTACCTTTACAGAATCCCCTTTTCAGTTAAATTTTCACCCATTATGTCTAAATAGGCCCTGTTTCTCTATATCTTGTTTCGGTCCTTTGTAGCTTCTTTTCCTTTCCTTCCTCCCTCTCTTCTTCTCTCTCCCCTTTTTACCCCCTTGTCTCTCTACCTCTATTTCTCTCTTCTGTATTCCCCACTTCTGTTGCTTTCCAGTATTATACTTATTTTTTGAATTATTTTTCTTTTCTTTGGTTGTTTTTTTAAGTCTTAAATTTTCCATTCTCTTTCCCCCCTTTCCTTTTTCTTCCCCACATAGAATTACATGTTCATTAAATATGGCTTCTTCTTTGTCCCAGTCTTCTTGTTTTGCAGACGTTTCTTGTTGTTTCTCATAGTTCCAAATCTCCATTTCTAAGATTTGAAAAACGAAGCCAAAAGAACCCTTCCCTCCTTGTGCATCTTCTTTATACTTTTTAAGTTCCATTTTCAATTCATCCAGAAGTAGTGCCATTGTATAAATTTTTAAACAACCACCCGATTAATTTTAGTCATTCAAATGCAATAACCAAGAATCCAAAGATCACCAAGTAATCCAAATGCACGCAAGCTGTTTCTTTTTGCTCTTTTTTTCACTTTCTCTTCCTGGGGTTCTACTGTTTAGTTACAAAGTTTCAGTTAAAATGTATCTTTTGGAAGTCTTGTTGAAGTTTTACTGTAGATTCTTTTTAATTCCAGGCAGTCTCCTCCCTTTTTCCAGATCCTGCCCTTTTATTCTTTTTCTCTCCCTTCCTGCTTTTGAAAAAAAAAATTAGTGTCCAGAAATCTTTATTATCCCTTTGACATTTTGTTTTATTTTCAGCTTAATTGCCTGTTGATGTCAAACCGGATTTTTCCAATTTCTTATTTAAGTCTCTTAGTTGTCAGTATAGGGAAAGGGAGAGAAGAAGAAAAAACACCAAACCTTTCCCATTTCACTTTCCTTCGCTGCTTCCGACTCTTCTTTGGGAGTGATGTTATTTTTTTGAAAGTTTAAATTTCAGGGTACCTTAGTTGTTGCTTTTGCAATTTAACCCAGTCAGCCTAAACTTTCACTTCTTATCTTCCTCCTGCACATTCTTTTCTGGTCGAGTTCTTCTTTGAGGTAGCCATTTCTGACCACCGCTGCAACCACCTTCGGGAAAGGGAGTAATGGCCAGCTGAGGAGGAGAGATGCGGCTCTCCTCAACCCTGCTGGCAGTCTCCCCCCTCTTCACCACCTCTATGGGGTGGCTTAGCCCCAAAACCAGCTGGCTCGGGGCTCTCCAGCGGCAAGCCCGGACCGAAACTGTGCACGATCGCGGATTTCTGTCTGTCGCCGAAGGAACTCAAACCGGAAGCTGGTGCTCCAGGATTTTTGAAAGATATGGTGCAGTGGTTCTGAGATTATCTCTGCCAGCTCCTTTAAAACTCTGGGATGTAATCTTTCAGGCCCCGGTGATTTGTGTTCATTAAGATCAGACAGGTGTTCTCTTACAATTTTTTGCTTATTTTAACTTTTATTTCTTTTACAGTTATGTTTTTGGTGGGTTGAGCTATAGTTTCTTTTTGTGTGACGACTGATGCAAAGAATGAGTTAAGCAGCTCTGCTTTCTCTCTGTTGCCTGTTACTTTCTTGTCGTCTTCTCTCCTTTATGGACCAACTGCTTCCTTGATTTTTTTGACTGCTTCCTTGATTTTTCTTGATTCTGTGTCTTCTTATTTTTTTCCATGCATATACTTACAGACACCATTCCCAGTACATTCAGTTTACTTTTATTTTACCTACCATACAGCCTCTACATATAATCCTTGACTCACAACAGTTTGTTTAGTGACCGTTCAAAGTTACAACAGCACTGAAAAAGTGACATGACCATTTTTCACACGTAGAACCATTGCAGCATCCCCATGGTCATGTGATCAAAATTTGGATGCTTGGCAACTGGCTCATATTTATGATGGTTGCAGTATTCTTGAGTCATGTGATGCTCTTTACTGACAAATAAAGTTAAGGGAATTCAGATTCACTTTACAACTAACTTAACAACTGCAGTTATTCACTTAACAATTGTGGCAAGAAAGGTCATGAATGGGGTAAAATTCACTTGACAAATTTCTCGCTTAGCAACATAAATTTTGGGCTAAATTTTGGTCATGTCAAAGACTATCTGCGTTAATTTTTGCACTAAAAATTCTCCCAAAGTACACAAATTAACTTATATATGAATGTATGCATGCATGCATACATATTATATATCCAAACACACATGCGCTACATATGCACATGTATACATATGTATATACAAAGACAGAGACAGAGAGAGACAAAGACTTGTAATATTTT
>NW_020718303.1:12113-22240 GCF_900518725.1 Notechis scutatus
GTGTGTGTGTGTGTGTGTGAGAGAGAGAGAGAGAGAGAGAGAGAAAGAAAGAGGAAGGGAGAGAAAGAAAGAGACAAAGGAAGAGAAAGAAAGAAAAAGAAACAGTGCTATTATTTTTAATTGTTCCATTATTTATCATGAAAGAAAGGAAAAGAAGGGAGAGAAGGTAACGTTGGAAGGAAGGTCATGTTGCCAACTTCAAAAGTCAATACAAAAATTTATGCCACCAGAAAAAGACTGAATGCACCAATTATCACATTAAACAAGAGGAAAACCTTCTACGCACTAATTCCACCCGCACTTTCTACAATTTTGTAAACAACAAACTAAAAGACTCAAGGTCCATCCCACCCCTGAAAGGACCTAATGGTAAAGACTGCAACAACAACACTATTAAAGCCAACCTCTTTAACACATTCTTTGGCTCAGTATTTGTAAACAGCAACGGATCATGCCCAGTTTTTCCTAGTCAAACCACAGACAACTACAATGATCTAATATATATCGATTTCACAGAAGACAATGTTGAAAAAGCACTATGCAATCCAAAATCATCTCTATCTATTGGACCGGATGGAATATGTGCCTACTTCTTAAAAAAGCTATCCACTGCCATAGCCTAATCCTAAGAATAATCCCTTGAAAAATCTTTTAGGACCAACTCTTTGCCAAAACTATGGTCACAAGCCACGGTCATTCCCATCTTCAAAAAGGGAGACCCCAGCCTAGTTGAAAATTACAGAGCAATCTCTTTATGTTGCGTCACCTGTAAAGTCATAGAATCAATTATTAACCAATCCACCATCCTCCACTTAGAAACAAACAACCTACTCTCTAATAAACAATTTGGTTTCAGGAAAAAACTATCCTGCAATCTGCAACTCTTACACTGCAAAAACATATGGACTACACAACTCGATCAGGGCAAGGCAATAGATGCAATCTACATAGACTTCTGTAAAGCCTTTGATTCAGTGGTACACGACAAACTACTCCTAAAACTAAAATCTTACGGTATCTCTGGACAACTGCATAACTGGATAGAAGCATTCCTGTCAAACAGGCAACAAATGGTCAAAATTGGGAGCGTCCTATCAAATTATGTACCTATCAACAGTAGTGTCCCCCAAGGCAGTGTACTAGGTCCAACTCTCTTCATATTCTACATAAACGACCTCTGTGATCATATCAAGAGCAACTGTGTTCTCTTCACTGATGATGTAAAGCTATTCAACACCACAGACAATACCGCTACCCTTCAAAAAGGCCTTGACTATTTATCAGAATGGTCAAACAAATGGCAACTTCAAATCTCAACAAATAAATGCTCTGTCTTACATATTGGCAAAAAAAAAATCAGAAAATAAAATACAGGCTGAATAGTCAAGACCTTGTTGATGATCCAAATTCTGTCAAGGACCTTGGAGTACTCATCTCTAATGATCTAAGTCAGGGGTGGGCAAACTTTTTGGCTCAGGGGCCGCATTGACTTTTAAAATTTGACAGACGGGCCGGGTCAGCACAAGATTTTTTGGGAATCGCCCCCCCCTTCCCCCCCTCTTCTCCTCCTTCCCCTCCCCTCGGAGGCCCCCTGAATCAGGAGTTGCTACCACCGGCGCGGCTCCGCGCGGCTCCAGTCCCGCGTTGCCTCGGGAAGGGAAAGGCAAAAAGGAAGAGCCGCGGCGGTGCTTTGCAACGGCAGCAGCGGCACCGGAGGCTCAGGCTCAGCGGCTCCTGGTTTTGCCTTTTCCTTCCCAAGGCAACGCGGGACTGGAGCCGCACGGAGCTGCGCCGGTGGTAGCAACTCCTGACAGCCCCAGCCGGACACCTGAGCAGAGCCCGGGCGAAACTGCCTGTTGCTGCTGCCGGAGCACCGCCGGGTCGCCTCCTCCAAGCAGCCTGCCCGCCCACCGGGCTTCCCCTCTGCCACGCGGCTCGGGGCCAGGCACGAGCGCCCGCGAGTTAAAAGGAAGCCGAAAGTTGCTGGGAAGTTGCTCGGGTGCTGGGAGCAGGCTTTTAAAGTGCCGCCCGAGCAGGACCGCCAAGCCGGGAAACGGGGCACCAAGGCAGGGCAAGGCTCCACCAGCAGCGGCCTAGCTTTAGGTGGCTCCAAGCAGCCCGCCCCACCCGCCAGGTGGAACCCTTCCCGCTCCTCGGCGGGAAGATGCTCCAGCCTGCAAGCTTTGCCTTTGCAAAGTTTAAGCCTGGAAGCCCCGGAAAATAAAGGGGGGATCGGCGGGGACTCACCTTCGGAGAGGTCGCACTCGAAGGTGATTTCAAACTCCCAGCCGAGGCCTTTGCAAATTTCTTTTCTTTCCTACCCCTAGATCGCTCCGCACTGTTTTGCAGCTTTGGGGGCCACGCGGCACAGGGCAATACGCCACGCCCAGCGATTTTTTTTCAGGGGCGGGCTGGATTGGACAGACCAATGGCAGCGATTTTTTTTCAGGGGCGGGCCGCATTGGACAGACCAACGGGCCGGATGTGGCCCGCGGGCCGTAGTTTGCCCACCCCTGATCTAAGTGCTAGAGCCCATTGTAACTATATAGCCAAAAAGGCGTTAAGAGTTGTTAACCTAATCTTACGTAGCTTTTTCCCTGGTAATATTACACTAATAACTAGAGCATACAAAACATTTGCTAGACCAATACTTGAATACAGCTCATCAGTCTGGAAGCCACATTACGTATCTGATATTAACACTGTTGAGAACATCCAGAAATATTTCACAAGAAGAGTTCTCCACTCCTCTACTCGTTGCAGAATACCTTATGCCACCAGACTTGAAATTCTAGACCTAGAAAACCTAGAATCGGAAAAAATAACCTCTGGTATGGATATAAAAGACCTGATTATCATTTTTAATGTAACAAAGATAGATTTAAAAAAAAAGATTGAAGCACCTTTTTCTTAGTGCTAATTTGATCTTGATCTCAGATTCACTGTGTCAACGCTGTGTCAACATGTGATAGCTGAGATTTATTATAATTTGCACACTTAATAAATGGAGATGAATCTTAAATGTATCTGGTTCTTTCTTTACTCAACCTTTTTTGGAAGAAAGTTATACTTTCTTTAAGCAAAGAAATTCCATTTGGTTGCCATGGCTCTAATAACCGATGCTCATATATTCATGCTGAATTTTCTTCTGCATGCTTTGAATAATCTTCAATCAATTGGATGGAAAAATCAACTGTTCTCTGTTAGGGATATACACCCTAGCAGAACGTGCAACGGCAGTCTAGTAGGCAGGCAGATATGTGAGACAAAACGTTGTAGTAGCTTACACTCAGTAAGACAGATACACTGTGCAAGTTAAATAGTTTTTATTTCAGCAAGAGTTATAGCATAGTCAAACAGTCCATATGTCATACACTAAGTTCAGTCAGTCCGGGGGTTATTCAGTTTGCAAAGTCCAGTGTAGAAAAAGAGGTCAGTAAACTTACAATCAATCAGTCCAGTGATATATCTCTTTTGCAGTCAGAGACATGAAGAAAAATCAAACCCCTTTTCTTCTCTCAGCAAACACGCAGTTATCACCATCAATCCATCATTGTCAGCAATCCAGTAAAAGCCGGCAAACAGTGAGCTCTCTTGCTCCCTCTTATGGTGATTTTACAACCGCACCCAAAATACTTGGTTTACAGTTTAAAGTGATACATACACTTAAACTCACTAACATAGTTTATATATATTATTTTACCCAAACTAAGTTAGGTAACCAATGTTATCCCCACTGGTTATGGGCCCAGGTGCACAGTCAGACTAACCAGGATATAACAGGCTTATATAAAGTAAGAGTTTGTGTAGTTACACAATACTGTAAACAGACAGCTGTGTTTTATTAATTATAGTTTAATATCCAGAAAAAGATGGCACAAGTCAATTTACAAAGTTTGTCTCTCATATCCAAACTGGATGGAACAAACTATGTTTCATGGTCTATGAAATGCAGCCTACTTCTACGCAGAGAAGGTTTGTGGAGTATAATACAAAACCCACCAGAGGTAGATGCTTGGGATCCGGAGGATGAAGATGATGCCCAGAAAATACAAGAATATCAACTGAAGAATGAGCAAGCTCTCTGTATAATAGGACTGACACTCTCTGACCAACAGCTTGTCCATATTCGTGGAGAAGAAACAGCTGCGAAATGTTGGGAGAATTTAAAGAAGATTTATGTTCGAGACAGTGTAGGAGCACATATAAATCTTACACGGAAGCTGTTTAGAACACATCTTCAAAAGAATGGAGACATGCTGAATCATATAAACTCTATGAAGAGAATTTTTCAGGAACTGCATGAAAAAGAACTTATCTTCACTGAACTACACCAAGTTTATATAATTTTGTCTTCTTTGGATGAGAGCTACGATGACTACGTAACTTCACTTGAAGTACTGCCAAAAGATAACCTTACATTAACTGACATTACTGGCAGATTAATTGAAGAAGCCAGGAGAAGGCTTGAAAGGGATCAACTCAGAAGGGAACAACCACAATGTGAAGAAGAAAAAATATCTTCATCAGCGTATACAATTAGAAAATGTTTTAATTATGGAGGAAAAGGACATTTGGCTAGATTCTGCAAGAAAGCAAAAAGCCAAAAAGCCAGCCAGAATGCTAAAAGGCATCAAAAGGATAAAAAATGCATAGAGTTAGCTATGTATAGCAACGAAACTGTGAATAGTAATTTATGGGTGGTAGATAGTGGAGCATCACACTGCATAACGAAAGATAAGAAAAGATTTGTTAAGATGTCCACGAGTTCACAGCAGATATTGTTAGCTAATGGCTGGAAACTTAAGGCTAAAGGTGAAGGTATAGCATATTGTTCTTGCATAAAAGAAAATGTAAAAATGTTATATGTACCACAACTTAAGTTTAATTTGCTTTCGGTTAGAGTTTTGGTTAAACTAGGTTATGTAATTACCTTTAGGGGAAACAATTGCATAATTGAAAAAGAAGGTAAAAGAGTGACTGCAACTTTAAAAGGTGAATTGTATGTGTTAAATGATAATTTAGAGGTGGCTAACACAGTATATAATAATGTTAAACCTCATAATGAGTGCATACATTTGTTACACAGACGTTTAGGGCATATAAATTTTAAAATGCTTAAACAAATGGTAGAACTATCTAAGGGTATAAAACTGAAGCCTTGCAGTAAGTATTTGCACTGCAATTCTTGTAGTCAGGAGAAAAGCAAGGTGATACCAGCAAATAGAGTTAATGGATTTAAAACCAAAGAGCCTCTAGAGGTGGTATTTGCTGATATAGGTCCTAAAAAACCAAGTGTGGGAGGTGCTCGTTACATACTAAGTATAATGGACCATTATTCCAGATATGGTTTCTGTTATCTAATGAAAAGCAAAACGGAAACATATCAGAATTTCTTTAATTGGCTTAAATTCGCAGAAAGAAAAACTAAAAAGAAATTAGTAACTCTTATCACTGATAATGGTACGGAATTTATAAACAATAAATTCCAAAATAAACTGAAGATGGCAGGTGTTGAACATAAAAAGTCTGCACCATATAGGCCGCAACATAATGCCTTTATAGAAAAACGAGGCCAAACATTACAAGCAATGGCTCGTACTATGCTGTCAGATTCAGGATTACCTGAAACTTTGTGGGGAGAAGCAATAATGTGTAGTAATCATATATTGAATAATGTTGTTAACTCAACAACTGGTGAATTACCATTCACACGGTGGCATGGCAGAAAACCTGACCTAAGCTACATGCACACATTTGGAGCACCAGCATGGGTGCATATCCCTACACAACTGAGAAAGAAAGGGCAACATAGAGCTAAAAGGTTATTCTTTGTAGGTTATGAATCTAATCACAAATCATACAGATTCTGGGAAAAAGGTACATCTAGAGTTTACTGTAGTGCTAGTGCACAATTCCTAGAACATGTAGGATGGGAAAAACTGGAACAAGATTCAAGTAAGGAAGTAATTATAGAACCCTACAAAAGACAAAAAGAAAAAATCAGTAATAAGAAGAGTACAATTAAAGAGGAAGTTCATGAAGAGCATATAGGACCAGAACAGGAAGAAATACCAGAACAGGAAGAAATAGATAATCAGGAACAGGTAGAACATGAAAGTCCACCTGTAAGCCCTGTAATGCCTAGACGTTCTACATGTGTAACCAGACCACCTGATAGGTATCAAGCAAGTGTAGTTTGCCAAGTTAGTAAAGTTCCAACTAGTGTTGAAGAACTTAGGATGTATCCTGCAAAGGATCAGGAGAATTGGCAAAAGGCAATGGAAAAGGAGTTAAATTCATTAAAGGAAATGAAAGTTTATGAAAATGCCAAATTACCTCCAGGTGAAAAGTCCATTGGTTGCAAATGGATATTTAAGTTAAAAACTGGTAAAAATGGGACTGTTACCCATAAGGCTAGGTTGGTAGCTCAATGATTTAATCAAACTGCATGTGATTATGATGAAGTATTTGCACCAAATTTAAAGGCAATAACCTTGAGAGCAGCTTTAGTGTGGGCAGCTAAGAAAAATTATATTATAAATCATTTAGATGTAGAAACTGCCTATCTGCATGCACCATTGCAGCACACTATATATTTAAGAAAACCAGTAGGTATTAAAGATGATAAAAATAATAATGACTGTTGGAAACTGAAAAAGAGTCTCTATGGATTGAAACAATCTGGTTATGAATGGAACCAATATATTGTTAAAGAGTTAAACAATATAGGGTTTAAAGCAGGTTTAGCTGATCCATGTTTATTCAAGAGAGAGACAAATGGAATAGTATCATTATTATTGTTGTTTACAGATGATATTGCTTTAATAACGAAGACTAATAATGAAGCTACTGAGATAATATCATTATTAAGTAAGAGGATAAAATTAAAGCATTCAGGAGAAATAAGACAGTATTTAGGATTGACAATAAACAAAACCAATAGTGGCTTTAAGATATCGCAAGAAGATAAAATATACCAATTGCTAAAAATGTATAAAATGGAACTTTGTAAACCGGCAAAAACTCCAATAAGTCAGGAATTTTGCCACACTGATGCTCAAAGTTCAAAATTTGATAAGACTATTTATCAGTCATTAATAGGTAGTTTATCATATATAAGTAATTGGTCAAGGCCAGATATTGCTTATGGCGTTAATCAATTGGCGAGATTTAACACTGAACCAAATGAACGTCACTGGCAAGCACCAAAGCGAATATTAAGGTATCTTAAAAAGACAATGCACTGTGCATTGTATTTGGAGCCAAAAGATGATTTGATTTTAAGTGCATATGCTGATGAATCTTAAATGTACCTGGTTCTTTCTTTACTCAACCTTTTTTGGAAGAAAGTTATACTTTCTTTAAGCAAAGAAATTCCATTTGGTTGCCATGGCTCTAATAACTGATACTCATATATTCATGCTGAATTTTCTTCTGCATGCTTTGAATCATCTTCAATCAATTGGATGGAAAAATCAACTGTTCTCCATTTCTTTTCCAGAGAAAAAAGACCATTTGGATGAAATTGGTATGGATGGAAAATACAAACTTCTTGATATAAGCGTGAATATCTTGCCTTCCCTCTAGTAGCAGAATTTAGCTTCTCATTAAACGGATGTGGACTTGAGGGAGGAGGTTCCTTCTCCGAGCTTGTGGGTTGGTTTCCAAACATTTCATTACCAAGCTAGGTAACGTCTTCAGTGGCATTTAGGGGGATGCCAGTGTTGGTGTCTTTCTGCTTATAAGGACTTTGTGTGGTCAGTAGGTCGTGTGACGGGGAGGTCTTGTCAGGCGAGGGACTTGTGATGGGATTTGTGATAGGTCAGGTGATGGGCCGCATCTCAGGTGAGGGTTTTGTGATTGGGAGGTGATGATAAGGCCCATCCCAAGACCCATAACTGACATGCCCTCCCCATCACAAGACCCACTGACCACATGAAGCCCTTCTAAGCAGAAGACCACCAACACTGACACCCTCTAAATGCCACTGAGGAATTCTCCATGACTGAACCGGGTAATAAAACCAACCCATAAGATTGGAGAGGGAACCTCCACCATCATCCTACACCTGAACTACAGATATTAGGAGGGGGGGGGGGAATTAAAAACCTAGAATGCTTCAGTGCATATATAAAAATAAAAAATGACACAAAGGACAGGAAAAGGGAAAAAAACCACCACTTGCTGCTAGAAGATGTCAGAGGAAATGTTTGCATTGCTTTATCCACATCAGCCTTCAAACTATTTCAGGTTCCAATGTTCCTATCACCAAAACTCATCAAATTTACAGATGACATTAAGCTGGCAGGAATAGCCAATGTCCCAGATGATAGGCTTAAGATCGAAAACAATCTTAATAGACTTGAACACTTGGCCCAATAAAATGATATTCAACATAAAGAAAAGCAAGGTTTTACACATAGGCAAGAAAAACCAAACGTATAGATACAGATTAGATGAAACCACTTAAGTATATTTTTATTTATTTATTTGATTTGTCAATCGCTTACAAAATAATAGGTATAAGTATAAACATGAGTAAGAATACACAAAATAGGTACAATTAAATGGGGACAATAGGACAGGGATGGGAGGCACAATGGTGCACTTATGCAGGCCTCTTACAGACCTCTTAGGAATGGGGTGAGGTCAATAGTCAGCAGCGTGCAGCAGCTGCCAAAAAAGCCAATACAATCCTAGATTGCATTAACAAAGGGATAGAATCAAGACCAGGTGAGGTAATAGTACTGCTCTACAAAGCCTTAGTAAGGCCACACCTGGAATACTGCCTACAGTTTGGTCACACATTATTAAAAAGATGTTGAGACTCTGGAAAGAGAGCAGAGAAGAGCAAGCAAGATGATTAGGAGCCTGGAGACTAAAACATATGAAGGAACTGGGCATGCAATACTGTTGAAGACCATTACAACATATTTTTATTTGAAGTCAAAAGAGTCATCAAACTATATGTACCAATAACAACTCCAAAAACCAGAAAAAACAGATTACCCATAACAATAAGGAAGCTTCAATCCAAAAAATGATCACTTTGGCGGAAAAACAAATCTGGTCATGTTGCCAACTTCAAAAGCTGATACAAAAATTTATGCCACCAGATAAAGACTGAATGCACCAATTATCACATTAAACAAGAGGAAAACCTTCTATGCACCACTTCCACCCGCACTTTCTACAATTTTGTAAACAACAAACTAAAAGACTCAAGGTCCATCCCACCCCTGAAAGGACCTAATGGTAAAGACTGCAACGATGACACCATTAAAGCAACCTCTTTATCACATTCTTTGGCTCAGTATTTGTAAACAGCAATGGATCATGCCCAGTATTTCCTAGTCGAACCACAAAAAACTACAATGATCTAATACATATCGATTTTACAGAAGACAATGTTGAAAAAGCACTATGCAATCTAAAACCATCTCTATCTATTGGACCGGATGGAATATGTGCCTACTTCTTAAAAAAGCTGCCCACTGCCATAGCATAATCTTTGAAAAATCTTTCAGGACCAGCTCCTTGCCAAAACTATGGTCACAAGCCACGGTCATCCCCATCTTCAAAAAGGGAGACCCCAGCCTAGTTGAAAATTACAGACCAATCTATTTATGCTGCATCACCTGTAAAGTCATGGAATCAATTATTAACCAATCCATTATCCTCCACTTAGAGACAAACAACCTACTCTCTAATAAACAATTTGGTTTCAGGAAAAAACTATCCTGTAATCTGCAACTCTTACACTGCAAAAACATATGGACTACACAACTAGATCAGGGCAAAGCAATAGATGCAATCTACATAGACTTCTGTAAAGCCTTTGATTCAGTGGTACACGACAAACTATTCCTAAAACTAAAATCTTATGGTATCTCTGGACATCTGCATATCTGGATAGAAGCATTTCTGTCAAACAGGCAACAAATGGTCAAAATTGGGAGCGTCCTATCAAATTCTGTACCTGTCAACAGTGGTGTCACCCAAGGCAGTGTACTAGGTCCAACTCTCTTCATACTCTATATAAATGACCTCTGTGATCATATCAAGAGCAACTGTGTTCTCTTCGCTGATGATGTAAAGCTATTCAACACCACAGACAATACTGC
>NW_020718304.1:7575-22206 GCF_900518725.1 Notechis scutatus
AGATAGATAGATAGATAGATAGATAGATAGATAGATAGATAGATAGAAAGAAAGATAGAAAGATAGATAGAAAGATAGAAAGATAGAAAGATAGGGATGGATAGATAGCACCTGCAGAACTTACGGTCCATTCTTTATTTAAAAAACTAAGAAAAATCAAAATAAAAAGAATCTTGGTGTATTATAGGAACATGGTAAGATAACACAGGAATGACAAGAAAATAAAAATAAAAAATTCCATCCATTCTATAATTTTCTCCCTATGTACACAATGATCTAGTCCACAAGTTGTCACTTTCCTGCTTCTTACTGAGCTTTAATCTCAAAATTAATATTGCTAGAAAAGATGGGAAATGAAATTTCATTTCAGGTACAAGCAATTTTAAAACCGGCTGCAATTAAGATCAATATATGGGATTATGACATAAAACAGAATTCTAAACAGGGTCTAGTCTTAACCTGGGGCAGAGTTCAAGGGTGTAGATTGTCATTAGAAGACAGGCAACACTACAGTTAAATGGCATTAACTTAGAAGTGGCACCAAACTCCATAGCTCTGGGTGACCTTCCCCAGAAAACTCTGGAGGCAAGAGACCATGTTGAAGGACAGCAGAAGTCAATTCCCTGGGTGCTGAATTCTCTTCCCCAGCATCACTTTCTGGACTTGCCCTGACTGGGAGGAAGGACCACAACCACAACAAAACAGTGACCCCAGGGGTATATCTGTAATTTTTACTAACATGGTTTATTCCAGTCTCTCCTCTGCAGATGAAGCCCAGAAAAAGTTCAGGATCCCAAGAGGTTGCTTCTCACTGTAATTATGACCATCTGGGCCTTTGAGACCTGTGATGCTATATCTCCAGTTTTTGACTTTGATGTAGGCATTAGACTGAAGCCACATGCAAAGGATCTTCTATCAGGAAAGGATAAATTCCTTGGGTGAAGCTCTCTGGGACCAAGTTTTGGGACAGGTACAGGCTCTGCTCTTGATTGCACCTTTCTCTCCTTTGCAGATGAAACTGAGTGGTTCTCTGTTTAGATCAGGAAAGCCACTGGCACTTCTCAGAGTCTTTGAATTTTTCCAACTGTTCCTATTGTTTGTGTTAGAAACAGGAAGTGGATTGATTAATGCCATGAATGATGGACCTACTGCTTCTGCTTCTGATGCTGCTGGTGTCCCCATCAGTCTGTGGGAAGCTGAGAAGGAAATGCCCATTGAGTTTGGAGCACCAGGATGGCTACAATCCATGGAGCTTTTACAGGCCTGGGGACCATCTCATTGGTGTGGTCAAATCTGAAACATATGTGTCGCCTATAATGTGGCCTTTCAACAGCCCTCCTTCCATACCTTCTTCTTCGTAAGTCATGCAAGGTGATGGAGTTGCACTCCCTCCATGTGCAATTCTAACACTCTCCTTCTTTTCTTCTTATGTCACTTATTTTTGTACCTCAGCACCTGTCTAATTTCCTGAATGATTTTGATTTCCATGGCTTCCCTTTTTTGCGTTACTTTGTGGAAGAGAGTAAAATCCAAAGATGTTTTTAAAAAACCAGAATGAAATCCAGATGATTTTCCTTTCTCAGTTCATTCCTGAGTTCATCACTTGAATAATGACCTTTGTTTAAGTTGTGACTGAAACAATTGTAGTTGCCTCTCTCATTTGCATAATTGATCATTCGATTTGGATCAATGTTGGCCTAAGGCTTAGTAGGTTTGTGAAGGATTATATATTTTAAAAACATTCGTTGTTGCTATTGAATATAATAACATGAATATTGTTTTTCAATAGGAAGAGTTCTGCTCTAACAAATATCCTAAAACCAATTTTTGCTATTCAAATGGTCAGCAAGAATTCCCAGCTCCTGCACAATCTCACACTTGGTTACAACATCCATGACAACTATTTGAGCACTTTCCGCACTTCAGATGTCTTGCTGGACTTTCTTTCCACTGGAGAATCCAATGTCCCCAACTACGGCTGTGGGAGGAAGGAAAACCTCCTGGCTCTGATTGGTGAAGCTTCCAGGGACATCTCCATCCAGATGTCAACGATTGTAGGCACCTACAAAGTCCCACAGGTTTGTGTGTTTTTCTCTATCTGGTAAGGTGAGTGGGGTGGTGGGGATGAACAACAGATCCAATATCTTCATAGAATTCAAGAGCAGCTTTTCAGAATATTAGGGAACATATCAACGATGTTTTAGTCTATCATGTTCATCTTCAAATTGACCATTAAAGGCCTGAAGAGCCATAAGGTCCCTAGAGGATATTCTACTGAATATTCTACTATTGAAAAACTATCCAGGTTTTGAGGTCCTCCATTAGCATGTTCATTTTTACATATCAATAATATCTGCCTTATCCAGTTGGAATCAAGTTGGCAATAGTCCTATGTATAAAAAATATTCAGACCAAGAAGAGTATCTTTGGGATGGATAAAAGGAGTTCAGCTCCTGCCCTCATAGATAATTGTTAATTTACACAATTTCTGCTTTGTATAAATTCAGGGTATATAATTATTGGGTTAAAATTAAAGTGATGAAACAGACATATAGTCCCAAAACAGACAAAATTTCAAATAAAGACTTATTGGATTGTACAACTGTCTACGATTGACCTCACCCCTTTCCTAAGAGGTCTGTAGGGGCCGTGCATAAGCGCACCAATGTGCCTACCGTCACTGTCCTACTATTTCTTTTTATTTTTCTTATATGTATCCATTTCATGTACTCATAACTATTCTGTTAGCAGTTGTGCTCTTGTACATCTAGAGAAGAAGCTGAAAAATTGCTTCACAAAGAATTTGGGATATAGAAGCTGAGAAAGAGGTTTTAGTACTCAAAAATAGCATATAATACAGCCCTATATCTTAGATCCAGACATTTTATCTAACATCTGCAAATTTGAATCTAATTGTTGGAATTGTATGGGTGACACAGAAATTTACATTGCATTTTTTATTGTGTTTTTTTTTTAATATGATTTTGCATTCCATTTTTATAGACAATCTTGTTAATATTCTGTCTTAAATATTTTAAACCGTGACTAAGGAACAAACTATTCTTATATATTCATCAAAACAAAATTGGGTTTGTCAATAAGTAATATTTTGGAGTTGATCTGGACCACATTATAACACAGCATAATTCATTACTTTTTCAGATCACTGTTGGAATTCCTTCAGAGGCTCTGAGTGATAAAAGGAGATTCCCCCTTTTCCACCCATTGCTCCCCAAAGAAGGATTCCACTACCCAGCAATTGTCCAGCTGCTCCTCCATTTCAGATGGACCCTGATTGGCCTCTTTGCTTCAGACACAGAAAAGGGAGATAATTTCATGAGGACTTTCTCTCCGATGTTTGTCAGGAATGGAATTTGTGTGGTTATATCACAACGATTCACAACAACTGGACAAACAGCACCCCTCAGGGAGGCCCTCTCTAAGTGGAGACAAATCAACGTCTTTGTCCACTTCATAGAATCTTTTTCCATCTGGAACAGAATTCTTCCTTTCCATGAAGCACTTATGCATTTGCCAGGATCCATTGAAGGGAAAGTCTGGATCCTCACAAATTTTGCACCGTATACAATAAAGAAGGACAGACTTCTCAAATACATCCATAGTATTTTGAGTTTTGGTTATCTGTCAAAAAGAAGGCCAACAGATGCTGCCTTTGAACCCCATTTCTTTGTGGAAGATCCGTTTCAAGATCATTATTTTCACTGTTCCCTTTCCAAGCACGTCTTTTCTGTCAAAGGCCGCAGAAGATGCACCCAGAAAGCCCCACTGGAGACCCAGGAGAAAAGGAACAGGAAACGGATCATAAATGACCCTGATCGCTACAGTATCATTCAGACTCTGGCCCAGGCCATGAATGCCGCCTATTCCTCCAGATCGAGGAGGGGAAGGAAGGAGGGAGATAAGAGGTTGGGGGCTCAGAGGCTGCAGCCGTGGCAGGTATGGGGGTACCAATAGGGATCCATTAATCTGAGATCCTTTGGAGAAGGAAGCCAAAGGAGAATGAGGGGAACATCTCAACCTTCTTGTGCTGCAAAAAGTCAACAGATTTACACCATCTAATTGCTCCTGTCTGATGCTCCGGAATAACAGGGAGCAGATCTTCCCAGATATTTTATTAGGAGAGGCGTCACAAAGTGAATCCCTGAGTCCTGATAGGAGATTCCGCATAGCAGGCTGTGAACTCACTGGTGGGATTCAAAATTTTTTACTACTGGTTCTGTGGGCATGGCTTGAATTTGTGGGCGTGGCTTGGTGGTCACGTGACCAGATGGGCGTGGCTTGGTGGCCATGTGACTGGCAAACCAAATACAATTGGTCCTCACTTAATGGCCGGTTACTTAGCAAGTGTTTTAATTTATGACTGATCTCTCCAGAGCTACTTGTCCTGTTTTTGGAGTTTTGACAACCATAAACACAAACACACAAACACACATGCACACACACACACTCACACGCAGACATACACACACAGAGCTTTCTAACCCTGCTATTTTTGATTCTGTAATGATCTCCTGCTGGAGCAGCGGGTTGGACTAGATGACCTCCGAGATTCCTTGCATGCCAGCCCTAGATTGTTGTGTTGCTTCAAAGAGTCTTCTGAAGCCAGGATTTGTGTCCTTCCTTCCTCTCCTTTTTTTCTCTCTCCCTCCCTCCCTCCTTCCATGTATTTATCTATCCATCCATATATCTCATTCACTTTCTCTATTCTCCCTCTCTTTCTTTCTCTCTTTCTCTCCCTCTTTCTTTCTTGCTCTTTCTTTCTTTCTTCTCTTGCCCCCCCCTCTCTGTCTCACACACAGAAACAGACACAGAGAGTGGGGGAGAGAGAGGGGAAGATAGGGACACAGCATCTTCGCTATCCCCCACCGTCTCCCTTACCTTCTCAGGCCAGGCGAGGGAGGGGAGGGTGAGGGGCAGGGCCAGCTGCTTCAGGCAAGGTGAAGAGGCATCGACCAAGCACGGGAGAGTAGAAGCCTGGGAATGGCGGCTCTCGGCTCAGCTGGCCTGAGGGGCTCCTGCAGGCATATCGTGACAAGGGGGGCGAGAAGCCCCAGGACATCCGCCCACTCCCATGCTGGCTGGCTGGGCCAGGCTGGGCTGGAAGAGGCACATCCGCTGGGAGAAGTAAGAAAACGTAATCTGGGAGGGCTGGCTGTGGCGCAGATTGGGCAGATGTCCCAGGGCTGCTCCACATGCGCACTGCGTCAGTAGCACACGCACGGCTGCACACACAGTGCGCATGTGCAACAGCCCTGGGACATCTGCTCAATCTGCGCCACAGCCACCACGTGGTAGGGAAAGCTAGGAGAGCTACTGGGACAAGCGGGCAACCGGGTTCAGGAGTGTGGCCTACCAGGGGTGACCATGGTTCACTTGAGCCGGTGAGAACCGGTTGAATACCACCTCTGCGTGAGCTGCAGTTTGAGTGGACCCTTGTCCTCAGGGCCCTAATCTCAGCTCAGGCGCTCTTTCTTTGTATCTGCCCCCTGAAACGGCTCTGGGAACTCTGTTGCAGCTCTCAGAGGTTAATTCCCTTTGGACTCTTGGCAGGGTTATTGTTAGGAATAACATAGGCTATCTAACGTAGTTTGGGTAAAAATAATATATATAAACTATGATAGTGATTTTAAGTGTGTGTCACTTTAAACTGCAAAGCATGTAATTTTGGGTGCGGCTGTAAAAATCGCCATAAGAGGGAGCAAGAGAACTGGATTGATTGCTGGCTTACTGGATTGCTTGCTGACGATGATGGATTGATGGTGTGATAACTGCGTGTTCTCTGCTGTTGCTGAAGGAAAAAAGGAGGTTTGACTTCTTCATATCTCTACTGCGAGGAGATATATTACTGGACTGATATTTGTAAGTTTACTGACCTCTTTTTCGACACTGGACTTTGCAACTGATTAATCCCCGGACGGACTGAACTAGTGTATGATATATGGACTGCTTGACTATGCTAAAACACTTACTGGAATAAACTATTTAACTAGCACAGTGTATCTGTTTTACTGAGTGTAAGCTACAAAAACGTTTATCTCACATATTTGCCTGCCTGCCTGACTGCCGTGCAGGTTCTGCTAGGGTGTATATCCCTAAAAGTTATTCGATATAAAGTTATTCATTGCTCTAAAGGCTGCTCAAATAAACATTCTTGGGAAGAGCAGCCCCATCTTGTTGGATTTCCAGATCTTTGAGACCTTGATTGAGTTCACTAAGTGCACTAATTCATCCCCCATCATTAAAAGCCCTTCCCTGCAGAAGCCACGGGGGCTGAGTACCAATGAGTAGTTGTGTGTTCATTTTCCCCACAACAACAACCCTGTGAATTGAGTTGGGCTGAGAGACTGGCTCCAAATCCCCCAGCCTGCTTCATGTCCAAGGCGGGACTTGAACTCACATCCTCTTGCTTTCTACTTCGGGGGCTTAACCAGTAGACCAAACTGGGTCCCTTACATACTTATCAAGCTTGGCACAATCCTTCATCCAGTGCATCATTAATGTTCTTGTATGAGATACTATAATTTATCAAATCCTAAAACCCAGATAGTTTTCTATTGCTTTTTAGTCATACAGTTGCTTCTAGGAGGAAATCATAAATATTTTTCTGGAAAGTTGGTAATGTTTAAATAACATAAAAGTATATTTGCCTGAGAATTGTTATAAATCTTGTATAATAGCGATTTATCAACCCTATTATATTAATGACAACATAGAAAAATTGATTAATTTTATAACGTTATATTTTCCCACTTTTATGACAAAGATTAAAAAAAACTAAAGATTATTTGAGTACCATTTTAAAACCAGTTTTTATCCACTTAATTATCATACCATCCACCCCTCACTTAACTGGGTTTCTGATCACATCACAAAATTGTTTATTACTTTTTCCTGAGATAGAGTTATATCAGCAGTATTTCCATAATGTATTTGGGAAATGAAATAATATGTGAGGATGACTTGCATAGAGCACATAAATTATATCCCCCCCTTTCCCACAACCCATTTAGAAAGGGCCGTGATAGGAGTGAATGACTTTTGGGGCGAGGAGAGATTCTGCCTGGGGAAGAACCAGATAAGAGGAGGTCACCTACAGCTGCATAAAAAAAGGGTCGGTGGGAGATTTGTACTTTCTGACTCCCCAAATCCTGTCAGTGCAACATTACAGCGAAGTGGGCCTAGCTCAGGTTTCCTGTCTGGGCCTCCTAGGAGAGGATCACCCTGAAAATTTTCTTCTTCAGAAATCCGTGTTTCTGATAACCAACCTGTTGCTTTCAGGGAGTTCATAAATCTCCTTTTTTCTGTTGTTCAACTATATTTTGTCAAAATCTATATTGTCAAAATATGATCGACAAATTTTTGTGAACTTTTCCCCTTCACTTGTAAGATAGTGGTAACACCCATTTTCCTAATGAAGCATGTCTGTAAATTAGACAACTACAGAAGAAAGATTAAATATTGAAAAAGCATCTGAGATAAGAAACAAAGTTTTCTGTTTTTAAAATTGCTGCATGTTCCCATTCTAGTTCCATCCTTTCCTGGAGAAGAATGAGTTTGTCAATATTTCGGAGATTGAATTGTACAAGGACCCAAATGGAGAGGTAGCAGCAGATCTGGGCATTACGAGCTTCTTGGTTCTTCCCAGGGATGATCCCAGGAGAGAGACTGTGGCATATTTTGTAAGACAGAGACTTTATATCGACGAAGATGTTCTTTCACGGCTAAAGTTGCTCAACAAGGTAGGAGAAAGTTTGGTGTCTTCTCTCCGTTTTCCAAAGCCTGATGTCCCATTTCAAGAGGGCTGATGCTATTCCCCAAAGGTGGTTGACCTTCACCGAGAATTGAATCTGGGCAGTAGAAACCGGATTTTTTCCCTTAGGCTGCTTGGGAGGCTTCGATATTGTTCCATTTTGTGGACCACGTACAATTAAGGGTCTCCGTCAAACGGGTGAGAAACCCACAAGGGCTTGGGACTGTGTCCCTAGTAGCTTCTGGTGGTTTGCTCCTTGTGCCCAGAAGAGCAACAAAGGTGGCAATTCTGCTGACCAGGGCCTGAATCCAGGCTTGGACAGTATCGGATGGGATTGAATCGTGATTGGACGGAGGTCCTTTTGGCCCCATTGGGAGAAAGAAGCTTCTTCTCGTCCTGCTTGGGGAAAAGTGTCCTCTGAAGGGGCAGCTCCATAATCTGGGAGGCTCTTAAGGAGGCCGGACCTGGCCAGAGCTCTCCATGCCTGCCTTTCACCCTCCCTGGGATGGAGCAATGGGCCTTCTGCTCCTAGGAAGCAGCTGCAAGGCTTTCAGTTCACCTGAAATTATCAAGATTGCTCTGATATCACACCTTAAAATTAAGGGTGTGAGAAGAGGGGAGAAATGCGTGTTAATGGGGTCATGAGAAGGAACCGACTGGTTATCACTTAATGCTGAAATCGTTTCTCAGTTCCATCCAGGGGTGGGATTCAAATTTTGTAACAACCGGTTCTGTGGGCGTGGCTTAATTTGTGGGCGTGGCTTGATGGTCACATGACCAGATGGGCATGGCCAGGTGGCCATGTGACTGGCAAACCAAATACAAGTGGTCCTCGCTTAATGGCCAGTTGCTTAGCAAGTGTTGTAATTTATGACTGATCTCCCCAGAGTTCCTTGACCTGGTTTTGGAGTTTTGACAACCATAAACACAAACACACAAACACACCCGTGCACACAGCCTTCTGATCCTGCTATGCTTTGATTCTCTAAGGATCTCCTGCTGGAGCAGGGAGTTGGACTAGATGACCTCCGAGATCCCTTGCAGCCCAGCCCTAGATTGCTGTGCTGCTTCAAAGAGTCTTCTGAAGCCAGGGTTTGTGTCCTTCCTTCCTCTCCTTTTTTTTCTCTCTCTCTCCCTCCCTCCTTCCATGTATTTATCCATCCATCCATATATCTCATTCACTTTCTCCTCCCTCCATCTCTTTCTTTCTTTTTCTTTCTTTGTCCCATCCTTCCATCTCTCCCTTTCTTTGTCTATCAATTTTCCTCCTTTTGCTTCCTTTCTCTCTTTTATTTCTTTCTCTTTCCTTTCTTGTCTCTCTCTTCCTCTTCTCTCATTCCCTCTATTTCACTCTTTCCCTCTCTTTTTCTCTCTTTCCCCCTCTCTGTATCTCTCTGTATCTCTCTCTCATTCTGCCTCTTTCCCTGTCTTCCCCCTCCCCCCCAACTTGGAGTGTGTGTGTGTGTGTGTGTGTGTGTGTGTGTGTGTGTGTGCGTGTATGTAAAAGAGAGGCATGGATAAGCCTGACCAGGTTGGGTCTCTTTAAGAACCTCCTCAACTATGAACCGGCCCTTTCAGGGGACACTTTTCCCCAAGCAGGATGAAGCTTCTCTCCCAATGGGACCAAAAGGACCTCCACCCAATCATGATTCAAATTCATCTGAATTCAGGCCCTGGTCAACAGAATTCCCTTTTTTTCTTTGCTAGTCTGGGCACAAGGAGCAAACAAACCTGAAGCTCTTAGTGACACATTCCCCAGCCCTTGTGGGATTCTCACCAGTTTGAAGGAGATACTAAACCATAGATCACAAAATGGAGCAATGTGAGAAGGTAAGGGTGGTGGTGGGGGATAGCGAAGAGGCCGGGTCCCTATTGTTAAGCCTGAATTCCCCAACGAGTGTTAAGGAAAACAAACTAAACAGAATGTGTTTAGGGATCATTAAGCCAGAGAGAGAGAGCTGCAATTGACTTGCTTCTTTTATGGTGCTTTTACAACCACACCCTTAATTACATTCTTGTAGTTAAAGTTACACACACTTTAACCAACAAACTATGATAACTTATTTATTATTTTTACCCAAACCAGTTAGGGTAAACAATGTTATCCCTAACATTCTCCCCTTTTGGGTAATAATAATAATATAATAATAATATAACCATTTACACTTTTAAATCATAATTGTTACAACTCTCTTTAAATTTTACTACACCTTGAGCTTTTGTAAACTGGTCTGCAATGTTTTCTTCCGTCATGCAGTACTCTAGTTTAATTAGACCATTTTTCACAGATTCTCTAACATTTAAGTATCTTAAATCAATATGCTTTGATCTAGTCTTTACAGCAATATTACTAGCTAACTGTATGGCTGCCTGGTTGTCCTCGTACACAATAATGGAATCTTTAACAGTTATATCCACGTCTAATAATAACTGTTTGTACAGAATTAAGTCAGTGCATAGTAATGACAGACATGAAAATTCTGCTTCCATCGTGGACAAGCTGATATGCTGTTGTCTGATTGACCTCCACCCTATTAGTGTCTTACCAAATAATATAGCCATCCCAGATGTTGATTTTCTAGTGTTTATGTCAGTTGCAAAACTTGCATCTGCATAGGCACTAAGAATCAAATCACCTTTTGGCTCTAGATACAATGCATGGTGCATTGTTCCTTTAAGATATCTTAAAATTCTCTTTAATGCTTGCCAATGACATTGATGTGGATCATTATTAAATCGTGCCAGCTGATTAACACTATAAGCAATATCTGGCCTTGACCAATTGCTTATATATGATAAGCTACCAATCAAAGATTGATAGATGGGTCTTATCGAATTTGGGACTTTGAGCATCAGTTTGGCAAACTTCCTGACTCATTGGAGTCTTTGCCGGCTTACAAAGTTCCATTTTATACAATTTAATTAATTGGCAAATTTTATCTTCTTGAGATATTTTAAATCCATTTTTGGTTTTGTTAATTGTCAATCCTAGATACTTTTTAATTTCACCTAAATGCTTTAATTTTATCTTTTTGGCTAATAATGAAATAATCTCAGTAGCTTCATTATTGGTCTTAGTAATCAAAGCAATATCATCTGTAAATAATAACAATAATGACACCGTTCCATTATTTTTTCTTTTAAACATACATGGATCTGCTAAACCAGATTTAAACCCTATATTGTTTAATTCTTTCACAATATATTGGTTCCATTCATAGCCAGATTGTTTCAATCCATATAGACTATTTTTGAGTTTCCAACAATCATTGCTATTTGCTTTATTATCATTTATACCAACTGGTTTTTTCAAATATATTGTATGCTGCAATGGTGCATGCAGATAGGCAGTTTCTACGTCTAAATGGTTAACTATATAATTCTTCTTAGCTGCCCACACTAAAGCTGCTCTTAAAGTTATAGCCTTTAAATTTGGTGCAAATACCTCATCATAATCAAATGCATTTTGATTAAATCCTTGAGCTACTAACCTAGCCTTATAAGTAACTGTCCCATTATTTCCAGTCTTTACTTTGAATATCCATTTGCACCCAATGGATTTTTCTCCTGGAGGTAATTTGGTATCTTCATATACTTTCATTTCCTTTAATGAATTTAACTCTTTTTCCATTGCCTTTTGCCAATTCTCCTGATCCTTTACAGGATACATCCTAAGTTCATCTATACTAGTAGGAACTTTATTTACTTGGCAAACTATACTTGCCTGATACCTTTCAGGTGGTCTGGTTACACGTGTTGTGCGTCTAGGTATTACAGGACTTACAGGTGGACTTTCCTTTATTTCCTGTTCTTGATTATCTATCTCTTCTTGATCAATTATTTCCTCTTGTTCCTGGTTCTATTTGCTCTTCGTGGACTTCTTCTTTAATTGGACTTTTCTTATAACTAGTCTTTTCTTTCTGCCTCTTGTAGGGTTCTATAATTACATCATTATCTGAATCTTGCTCTAATCTATTCCATCCTATATGTTCTAGGAATTGTGCACTAGCACTGCAGTATACTCTAGATGTACCTGGTTCCCAGAATCTATAAGATCTATGGTTTTATTGATATCCAACAAAAAATAATCTTTTAGCTCTATGCTGTCCTTTGTTTCTGAGTTGTGTAGGGATATGCACCCATGCTGGTGCACCAAATGTGTGAATGTAACTTAAATCAGGTTTCCTACCATGCCACAGTGTGAATGGTAATTCACCTGTTGTTGAATTAACAACATTATTTATTATGTGATTACCACACATTATAGCTTCTCCCCACAAATTGTCAGGTAATCCTGAATCAGACAACATAGTCCGTCCCATTGATTGCAGTGTTTGGCCTCATCTCTCTATAAAGGCATTATGTTGAGGCCTATATGGTGCAGACTTTTTATGTTGAATACCTGCCATCCTAAGCCTACTCTGGAATTTATTATTTGTAAATTCCGCACCATTATCTGTTATAAGAGTTACTAATTTCTTTTTAGTTTTCCTCTCTGCATATTTTAACCAATTAAAGAAATTTATATACGTTTCAGTTTTTCTCTTCATTAGAAAACAGAAACCATACCTAGAATAGTGGTCCATTATACTTAATATGTATCGAGCACCACCTACACTTGGTTTTTTAGGACCTATTATATCAGCAAATACTACCTCTAAAGGCTCTTTGGTAGTAAATCCATCAACTCTATTTGCCGGTATGACTTTGCTTTTGCTTTGATTGCAAGCAAAACATTGCAAATACTTATTACAAGGTTTCAAACTTATTCCTTTAGATAGTTGAACAGTTCTCTTAATCATTTTAAAATTTAAATGTCCTAGCCGTCGGTGTAACAAGTGAATACATTCATCATGAGGTTTCTTATTATCATAAACTGTGTTAGCCACCTCTAAACCATTATCATTTAACACATACAATTCACCTCTTAAAGATGCAGTAATTTTCTTACCTTCTTTTTCAATTAAGCAAGTATCTCCCCTAAAGGTAACTATGTATCCTAATCTAACCAACATTCTAACTGAAAGCAAATTAAATTTAAGTTGAGGTACATATAACATTTTTACTTTCTCTTTTATACAAGAACAATGTGCAATACCTTCACCTTTTGCTTTCATTTTCCAGCCGTTTGCCAATGAGATATGCTGTGAACTCATGGACATTTTTACAAATTTTTTGTTATCATTTGTTATACAGTGGGATGCTCCACTGTCAACCACCCATAAATTATTTTTTACAACTCCATTACTATACATGTCTAACTCAAAATTTTTATTTTTTCTTTGATGGCTTCCAGTATTCTGGTTTGCATTCTGGCGCTTTGCTTTCTTACAAAATCTTGCCAAATGTCCTCTTCCTCCACAATTGAAACACTTTTTAATTGCGTATGCAGTAGGTTCATTATCTTCCTTTTGAGGTTGCTCCCTCCTTAACTGATCTCTTTCAAGCCTTCTTCTGGCCTCTTCAATCAATCTGCCAGTGATATCAGTTAAAGTTAGGCTTTCTTTAGGTAAAATTTCAAGCGAAGTTACGTAGTCATCAAAACTTTCATCTAATGAAGATAGAATTATGTAGACCTGATGTAGTTCAGAGAAAATAAGCTCCTTCTCGTGCAGTTCTTGAAAAATTCTTTTGATAGTATTCAAATGACTCAGCATATCACCATTCTTTTGGAGATGCGTCCGGAAAAGCTTCCGTGTTAGATTTATGTGAGCACCAACGTTATCTCGGACATAAATCCTCTTCAGTTTTTGCCAACACCCAACAGCTGTTTGCTCTCCGCGTATATGAACAAGTTGCTGATCAGATAGTGTTAGTCCTATGATGCAAAGAGCTTGTTCATTTTTCTGTTTAAAGTCTTCTATCTTTTGACTATCTTCCTCATTTTCAGGATCCCATTCCTCTACGTTTGGTGGGTTTTCAATTATGTTCCACAGACCTTCTCTTCGTAGAAGTAGACTATATTTCATAGACCATGAAACATAGTTTGTTCCATCCAGCTTGGATATAAGGGACAAACTTTGTAGACTGACTTGTGCCATGTTTCAATATATAGATATAAAACTATAATTAATAAAAACACAGCTGTCTGTTTACTGTAACGTGTAACAACACAAAATCTCACTTTTTACATAAACCTGTTTTTTATCCTATTTAAACTCTTTGCAGTCTCTGGGCCCATAACCAGTGTTAAGCCTGAATTCCCCAACAAGTGTTAAGGAAAAAAAAATAAACAGAATGTGTAGCGTAGTCAGATAGGCAGACAGGTAAATGTGTGAGATAAGTTTGTATTTTAGTTAACACGCAGTAAAAAACAGATACGCTTGTGCTATCAAAAATATAATTTATTCCATTAGGAATTATAGCATAGTCAAAATAAATGGTCCATTAGTCATGTATCATTTCAGTCAATCCAGTCGGGGATACTCAATTTGCAAAGTCCGTGTTGAATAGCCAATGTCAGTTCTCTTACAATAAATCAGTCCGTATTATCTCTTCTCTCCGTTGAGAAATCAACACTCCTTTCTCTCCTCCGTTCCAGTAAGGAAAAACGCAGTCATCAATCCATCCAGTAATTAGGGATCATTAAGCCAGAGAGAGAGAGCTGCAATTGACTTGCTTCTTTTATGGTGCTTTTACAACCACACCCTTAATTACATTCTTGTAGTTAAAGTTACATACACTTTAACCAACAAACCATGATAACTTATTTATTATTTTTACCCAAAACAGTTAGGGTAAACAATGTTATTCCTAACATTCTCCCCTTTTGGGTAATAATAATAATAATATAATAATATAACCATTTACACCTTTAAATCATAATTGTTACAACTCTCTTTAAATTTTACTACACCTTG
>NW_020718305.1:9325-22193 GCF_900518725.1 Notechis scutatus
ATACAGAAGCCTGATGATGGCAGATGAGATTCTGCCGAAACGTTGCTACAACTTTAAAAGCACAACTATAATGACGTGGGAAAATACCCAAACAAAGCTGAACACCATACATGTAAGTACCCGCAAAAACTTAAGAAAACACACACACACATAAAAAGCTGGATATCTGTGCTTCGCTATGAAACTATGTGGTCGGGCTTAGTTTTTGGGGAGGAAAATAAGGGGGGAAATTCTGCCTCTGCCTACCAGCATCCATCGGTATTCATCTGGCTAGCATCCTGTCAGTGTATGAGAGAGTTGAGGACTGTTTGGAAACTGAAGCACTATTTGCTGAGTGATCAAGGAGACAGCAAGGAGCCTGGGCGTGGCTTAGCTCAACTGTTCTGTCCTAAAGCTGCTTGCTGCTGTGAAACTAAAACTGAAACTGAAACTCCTCTGCTTGTGTTTTGCATTTGGAGGAGATTTCTTTTCAGGTGGGGAGGAGGAGTCGAACTCCTTAGCATCAGAGCATGTTAATAATAATAATAATATAGGAAATCCTAATGCTCTGATGGTCATTTCAAAAAATCCTTTCTTAGCGAGCCCCTAGAAGCCAAGAGGAACATAGTGCCAAATTTTAAGTTTGTAGGCTTTATGGTTCTGGAGATTTTGTGATGATGTGTGAGTGCCTTTTCGCTTTTATAAATATCTGCATAGATTATTTTCTCTTTACATGCAATTTGTGCTTAATGAACAGTGTACTGTCTGGGTCACTTACATAGTAATATTTCTCAAGTTCCTAATTTCTACCTCTTTTATTCAGCCATTGATAAAAACAAGTCCCAAGATCAAAAATATTCTGTGTCTTCTTTTTCTTTTATCTTCTGCGTTAATCTGTTCGTTTCTGCACAGTCTAATATTTTCTTTAATTATATCCTCTTCCATAAGTGTTTCCTCGCTTTTCCAACGTTGTGCAAATACAATTCTTGCTGCTGTTCAAACATGCAATATCAAATATGCATTCCCTTTATCATATTTTTCTGGGATTATACCTAACAAAGATAGTTCTGGTTGAAAATCTATATGCTGTTTTAACATTTTTTCTAACCAAGCATGCACTTTCATCTTACAGTTTTTTTTGCGTTTGGGCAGGCCCACCACAGGTGCCCAGTTTTTGATCACATCTCCAGCATTTGGTAGACATATTTTTTATGAAATTTTGCTAGCCTCGCCGTATAAAATATTTTATATGGTTCATCTTTATTTTGAGCAGACGAAGGGGTGAACCACTCCACATCCTTGCAAAATCATGATTTAATGAGCCTCTTTACGGGGATAAAATGCCGACACCTCTCTAACAATTTCCCCCCTGGCCTGGGGACGCTTGGATATTCAGAATAAAGGAGACTTGAATCGCCTTCTGACCTAATAGCAAATTGCAATTTCTGCTTCTTGGTCTGCTTCCTTCTTGAGAAGCCTGGAGAGATATTTTGCAGGCCAGCAGACCTCCAAACTCAAGGACCTTCTGAGCTCCAGAGTTGGAGACTAAATGCTTGAGCAGATGCGAGCTCACGCAGACAGAGACCGCCTAACCTGTATATATTCGCAATAAAAGTCTTACACGTAGGCAAGAAAACCCAAAATACACATATAGATTGGGTGAAACCAGCCTTACTAACAGTAACTGTGAGAGGGATCTTGGAGTCTTAGTGGACAACCAGCTAAATATGAGCCAACAGTGTGTGGCGGCAGTCAAAAAAGCCAATGCAGAGTGCAGAGAAGAGCAACTAAGATGATTAAGTGACTGGAGGCTGAAACTTATGAAATGTCTGCAAGAAAACAACCAAGCTCAGAGAGCACCAAGCACTCCACAGTTCAACCTTAAGCTACAAATATTATATTCTAACCAAACCACTCGTAGAGAGCAAACCCCATTCCCTTCTAGCACGGATGAAGTTACCTAGTTGGGTCACGAAACGTCATGCAAGAAAATAAGCAAGCTCAGAGAGCACCAAGGGCCCCACTGTCCTCCTCCTCCTCTTCTATTTTCCAAACCCGACTCGTAGCCCTGATGATGATACCTAGTTGGGTAATGAAACGTCTGCAAGAAAACCACCACGCTCAGAGAGCACCAAGGGCCCCAGAGTTCAACCCTGAGCTGCAAATATTCCCTCCGATCGCTCCTCTTTGGCATCTCATTTTCCAGCCAAGTTGTGTTCTCCTCACTTTGCAAGATGCCACCAACACTTGTCCATTACAAACACAAATTTTGGAAGGTGAATATCCCCACGAAACCAAACAACGTTTGGATTTTTCCATTGTCGGTGCCAGCTATAAATCTGAGTTTTACCCAAGCTAAACAGATTGATCGAATTACATTAAAGGGCTTTGGAGGCAGAATGGCAACAATTTACTTCCCATTACGATTCTCTTTGCCTCCCTGGGAACTTCAGGATTCCCACTGATTCAATTGGAGGTTAAAGGTAGACATGTAAACATTTTATATTTGCCTGGTTGCTAACCAAATCATTTCTTCTCGGACTTCCATCATGTCAGCCTTTTTTCCTTCAGTTGGCTGACCTGGTCCAAAGTGGGAAAGCAATATGCTGAATTTGAAAAATGGAGCCCGGCGAGGGTTTTAAATACATTTTTGAATTTAAAAAAAGGTCAATTTCTGTCTATAATTATGTTACAACAGCAGAACCATTTAGAGAAGACAAAAGGCAAGACTAATGCGTTGCCAGACGAGATGCGTCCGATGGTTCAATCTTGGTTCCCCTCCTTCTCCTGCAGTTTAACTTCTCAAGCTTGTGGCTAGGATGCAAAATTCAGCTCTGGGAGAGTCAGAAACATAGAATGTAGAATAACAAGAGTTGGAAGGGACCTTGGAGGTCTTCTAGTCCAACCTCCCACTCAAACAGAAGGCCTATACTATTTCTCACAAATGGCTGTACAGTCTCTTGTTGAATACCAACTGTACCATAGGGGTTGAACTAACTTATACAAACTGACTTGCTTCGCCTTGTGTTGCACTCACCACACACACACACACACAAATGCAAGCAGGTTTTTCTCACTTGTCCTCAGGGTCACCTGAGTGGTACTCCTGGTTCCTGGAGTTTGCTTTTTTCCATTCCTACTCCCACACCATTCCAAGGGTGTCCATCCCAAATTGCCTAGCTAAACCCTGAGGACATGGATAAACCTCCAAGTGGCCTCAACGACCCTCCAAAAAGGATGCAAATGACCAGCTGTCTGCAAGGAATATAAATCCTTCCATTCCCCACCATCCAGTCAGAGCTGAAGAAGCTTTTTGGAGGAGAAGCAAAACTTCTTCAAGGAAAAAGACAAGAAAGTCCAGTTCCTTCCTGAAAAATGCACCTTTGGGGCAACTATGACTGAGAACCTCTACAGACTACTACCCATTTATCTACTTGCAGCATTGATGCTTTCAAAGTGCTGGATGAGCAGCAGCCAGGGAGCGAGCGGCGAGAGCTCATCCCATCTCGCAAAACCAGACTCGAACTGTCGGGGTGCATTTCTGGAGAGCATTTCCAACATCATTAAGCCACCGTGCCATCGCGTCCCTTCTCCTTGAGGTTGAGAGGCATTTCCCACAATCTGATAAATCAGTAAATCAAAGAGGTGAATAAAAGATAGGCCTTAGGGGCCTCCAGCAAAATGATTGATATGTTGCGATGGTCTGCTGTTCGCTGAAAACATTACAGGTGCTGCTCAACTTGCAACAGTTTGCTTAGTGGCCATTCAAAGTTACGTTCGAAGTGATGGATGGATGGATAGACTGATTGGTTGTTGAAATTACAATGGCACTGAGAATAGTGTTGTGGTTCACTGGCAGCAGGTGCAGACAGCTGAGGTCTCAGAGAGTGAGGAGTCAGATGAGGGGCCTGTGTGTGATGCAGGGATGGGGCCAGGACCATCAGGGAGTGGAGTGCTGCCTTCGGAGGTTGTGGAGCCTGGCAGCAGTGATGAAGAGGCCCCCGAGGAGCCTGTGCTCAGTATCCATGCACGCAGGACTGCTCGAAGGAAAGAGCAGCTGCAGCAGCACAGGCAACTCGGGAGTAAGGCTGCAAGGTAATGGCCCCTCCCTCAAGAGATAAAAGCCAGCTGAGAAACTGGAGTTCTCTGCAGGAAGCAAAGCAGTTTGATACTTGAGCCTGGTGGACATTAGGAATATCTGAGTTGGTGTTTGGAGACTCTTTGATTTATTGTTCAGTAACTTTATCTGTTGTTCTTGGCGGCCTTGCAAAAACTTGGCAAGGCTCTTTCTTGTCAGAGCTAATTAGTTGGAAGCAGAACTTTTATCTGTGAAGAAACAGAATTTGTAAATAAAACAGTAAAAGGTTGTGCTGGGACCTTTGTCTCGTGTTTGCTCTCTTGGAACCAGGTTTGGGTCAGAACAAATAGTGATTTACGACTTTTGCACACTTATGACAGCATCCCCATGGTCACATGATTGTACAATCGGATGCTTGACCACTGACTCACATTGTCCCGGGGCCATGTGATCCCCTTATGCTGCCCCTTTGTTTTTTGATGCTACAAAGCTTTTAATAGAGATAAGCTAACGGCCAAAGGAGAACAAGCAATATACAGTCAAAAGTATAAAACGTTGGGTGAAGAACATACCATAAGGACTAGAAAGAAGCCTGCTGTTTCTCAAGAAATCAAGAGCTGAACTCTACTTCCATCTAAGGTGGGAAGGAGACCTCTCGCTCTGCTTTGATGAGGCCAACCACCTCCTTGTATCAAGGTTTACTAATGGAAGGGGAGTAGAACAGAAAGAGGAAGGGCCACTTGCTTAGGATCGGTTCTACTGCTAGAAGCCCATGTCAACTTTAGCCTGTTTGAGGCACAAGGACTCTTCCTGCATCCTGATGTTGGATAAGTAGGCAGCTTTCCATGATTGCTCTCCTGTGCTTGGGAATTACCATTTCCCACTGCCCGGCCTCTGTGGCCTACTGGTCTGATCCATGCCCTTTTCTGACAAATCAAACACAATTCAAAAAGAACAGAAACCTTGTAAATGCTTTTACAAAATAATTAGCTGTGATAAGCACAAGCACTGAGCGAGACTTGCCAAAAGATAACAGACAAGAAATAATTTGCAAAATAAGAATCTTCAAATACCAACTCAGGATACTGGAATGCCCACGAGGCTGGGGTTTCAAAACGTCTTTGCCTTCTGCAAAGTACGTTCCTTTCACAGCTGGCTTTTATCTGCTTGAAGGAAGGGCCATTACCTTGCAGCCTTACTCCCAAGTCACCCGTGCTGTTGTAGCTGCTCTTTCCTGCGAGCAATCCGGCGCACATGCGCACTTGGCACAGGCTCCTCGGGAACCTCCTCCTCGCTGCTGCCAGTCCCCACTCTCTCTGAAGGCAGCAGTCCACTCCCTAATGGTCCTGGCCCCTCATCTGAGTCCTCGCTCTCCTCAGCCGTCCACACCTGCTGCTGGCTAACCAGAAGACCTGCAGCCTCAACCCAGTTAACCCAAGAATCCTGGCCTCTGTCAGTCTGACTGGGGTGAGGGGAGGACTTTGGAAAGAAAAGCTGGTCCTACAGCTGCCATGGTCATCTCTAGGAGGTTGGCCCCACACCTGTGAGTTGGTGGAGATTCTCAGGCATCCAGTTCATAATTGTCTCAAAGGTGTTTTTTTTCTTCTTCTTCAAAAAGCAACTGGAATGATCAGCAAATCAGTGGAGAAACCAGAGTCTTCTTCACAACCATTGTACTCATGTAATCACTGCAGGGATTCAGCGGTGGCCAAAAAGGTCATAAAAGGGGGTGAAATTCACTTCACCACTTTGTGGTTTAGCCACAGAAATGTTGGGGTGAATTGTGGTCATAATTTGAGGGCTATACCTGTACCGGAGTAAGATTGCCGTTTGTCCTTTGCTTCCATACAGTCCAGTCTGTGAGAGAGACAGATAACAGAAAACAGATCATCAGAGTTGGAAGGGACCTTATAGGTCATCTAGTCCAACCCCCCACCCAAGCGGGAGACCCTACACCATTTCTGACAAATGGGAGTCCAATCTCTTCTTGAAGGTCTCCAGTGATGAAGCTCCCACAACTTCCGAGGAAAAGCTGTTCCATTGGTTGATTGTTCTCACTGTCAGAAAGTTTCTCCTTATTTCCAGGTTAAATCTCTCCCTGTTCAGTTTCCATCCATTATTCCTTGACTGACCTACAGGTACTTTAGAAAATAGCTTGACCCCTTCCTCTCTTGGGCAGCCCCTCAAATATTGGAAGACCGCTATCCTGTCTCCCCTGGTCCTTCTCTTCACTAGACTAGCCAAGCCCAGTTCCTGTAACCATTCTTCATATTCCTTAGTCTCCAGTCCCTTGTGGTTTGTCAGGTGAGGTTCCACTCAAAATCCAAGGAAGAAAACCTCAGACTCCCATTGTTTCAGAGAAAAGGACTTTTACTGAAAATTGAAGTGGTAGCATCCGAAGAATACAAGATCTGAAGCCATAGGCACGAAAATCACATATTGAAAGTTATGCCTATGTTCCCACCCCCAAAACTTCAAACTGGCCATCCAATCTGAGGTGTGTATCATATCAGATGGGGCATCTTCAGGTGGTGTTTGAGACATCTGGCTCACCAGGATGGTCGACCTTGGCCTGAATAGATAAGAAGCTACAATTGCGCAGTAAGCGAGTAAGCATAGCCAAGAACATTCTCCCGAGTTTTACAGTTCACCCTCTCAAGCCTCCAGCACTCTTCCTCACCCCACAAAACCCAATTAATCTTCCCTCCCCCGGTTTCTATGGCCGCCAGAAAGAGAAGCAGAAGAAGGATTCTTGAAGGCTGACGTGATTTCACAAATTTGATCAATAAATCGATAAAATAAGTAAATAAAAGATAACGCCCTTGGCCTCCTCCCAGTAAGATTATTGATATGCTCAAATGGTCAGCTGCTTTTGGAGCAATCCATCTGCTATACAAAAAAAAAAAACCTCCCTGCAATGGCTTTTTATAGATAGCAATAAGCAACAATTATCTTTTTCTAAAATACCCTTCCTATAAATCCCGCACTTATATCCCATTAATTAAATGCCGGCAACTTAAATCTTTTAGAATAAAAAAAACCAAGGAATTCAGGGAGGCTATTAGCGGAGTCAGTTACCTCGAGTTTCCTTCCAGAGAGATCAGACAGAGACAAATGGTCTGGTAAGAAGAATATGAAACACTCACCGGCTTCAAAATGGTTTTCTTGGCTCAATAGGACTAATGAAGATATTAATATTACAATAGATTAGGAGACGCGGCAAAGTGGAGGCCTTTGTAGGTCTAAGAGAGAAGTTGCTTTGCCACATTCTCACACTCTTTCATGCCCACAAACTGGCAGGAAGGGTTGGAGGATTCACATTTGAATTCTCCAAAGTGCCTGAAGGCAGGATAAGAAGCAAAGGATCAGTGGTGGGATTCAGAAATTTTTTTTACCACAGGTTCTGTGGGCGTGGCTTGTGAGTGCAGTGTGGCGTGGCTTGATGGGCATAGCTGAGAAGGTGTGGCAGGGGAAGGATACTGCAAAATCCCCATTCCCTCCCCACCGCACTAACCTGCTTTCCAGCTCCGTTCTCTTGTGCAGGACAACCAAAGGAGACCCAGCCGGATCAGCTGGGACTTGATGGGAGGCGGAGAAGAGATGGGGTTGGCGGGGCCAGTCAGAGGTGGGATTGGCTATTTCTCCAAACTACTCAAAATTTCCGCTAACTGGTTCTCCAGAACTGGTCAGAACCTGCTGAAGGCCACCTCTGCAATGGATGGAAACTAATCCAGGAGAGAAGCAACCTGGAAGTTAGGAGAAATTTCCTGACAGTGAGGACAATCAACCAGTGGAACAGCTTGCCACCAGAAGTTGTGGGTTTTTCTCTTGAAGACCTTTCGCTTCTCATCCAAGACGCTTCTTCAGCTCTGACTGGATGGTGGGGAATGGAAGGCAGAGCTGAAGAAGAATCTTGAATGAGAAGCGAAGTGTCTTCAAGAGAAAAACCAGAAAGTCCAGTTGCCTCTTGAGAAAAAAAAAGCACTTTTGGGACAACTGTGATCTGGATGACTGAGAGTCTCGACAGACTTGCCCCAGAAGAGACAGAGATGGATTTCAGCACCATGGAAAGCAACCGGACTGAATTGAACTGAAGAAGCTTCTTGGGTGAAGAGCAAAACATTTTCAGAGAATCCAGCAACTTTTTAAGGGGAAAAGCACTTTTGGGACAGCCATGACCTGAATGGCTGAGAATCTCCGTAGACATCCATCCTTGGAGGTTTTTACCAAGAGATTGGATAGCCACTTGTCTCAAATTGTGTAGGATCTCCTGCTTGAGCAGGGGGTTGGACTAGAGGACCTCCAAGGTCCCTTCCAGCTCTATTCTGATTGATATTTGCAGAGGTTCATAGCGGGCCTTGATCAGGGAGCAGCTGAATTAATGTACAATCAATCTGTTTTTCAGCTGTCAGAAAGATAAGACTGGCTAATTTGCTAATTTGCACTCTGTTCCCTCTCCTGTCCAGGTATGGTGCCACCAAATGCTGGGGTCCTGATTTATGGCGTACAAAGCATATTAAGGAGTGATTAGACTCATCCCACTAAATGTCAACAGCTGGTAAAAGAGCATTATTCTACTTATCTGCAGTAGGGAAGAACAGATGATGGGATTAACCACCTGTCAAAACTTAGAACATAAAATAGAATAATAGAGTTGGAAGGGGTCTTGGAGGTCTTCTAGTCCAACCCTTTGCTTGAGCAGGAGACCTTATACCATTTAATACAAATGGTTGTCCAATCTGTTTTTGAAAGCCTCCACTGGTGGAGCATTTATAGCTTCTGAAGGCAAGCCATTCCACTGGTTGATTGTTCTCCCTGTTGAGAAATTCCTCCTTAACTCCATGTTGCTTCTCTCCTTGGTTAGTTTCCATCCATTGTTTCTCATCTTGCCTTTGGGTCCTTTGAAAAATAAGCTGACCACCTCATCTTTGTAAGAGCCCTTCAAACATTGGATAAGTTCTCAGTTTAACAGATTAACAGAGTTGGAAGGGACCTTGTGGTCCCACCCCCCACCCAAGCAGGAGACCCTACACCATTTCTGACAAATGACAAATCAGTCCAATCTCTTCTTGAAAGCCTCCAGGGATGATGTTCCCACAACTTCCAAAGGCAACTTCTGTTCCATGGGTTGATTGTTCTCACTGTGGGAAAATTTCTCCTTATTTCCAGGTTGAATCTCTCCTTGTTCAGTTTCCATCCGTTATTCCTTTGTCTGGCCTTCTACTGCAACATGTCACTCCAAATCCTTCTTCAGACAAACCCAATTCCTGCAACCATTCTTCGTATGTTTCAGCCTCCAGCCCCCTAATCATCTTTGTTGCTCTTCTCTGCACTCTTTTTTTGTCAGAATATTCACGAACTGGCAGAGATATGGTTAACAAGGTCAGCCAATGGGAGACTGGAAGGAGTCTGGGTGTGGCTTAGCTCTGTGCTCAGTTCTGAAGAAACAAAACTTACCTGAGCTGTTAAAAGTGAAATGAAGCCTCTCTAGTTTGAGTTCTGAAGCTGCTGCTTGTGTTTTGCTTGTGTTACGTTGGGAGAATCTACTATTGGTATTGTACATTTTACTCATATTATTGTGTATATAAAGAAGTGAATGAATCCTGTTGAATCAGTCATCTGTGTGTGCTTTCTGGATTTTCTGAATTTCTGTTGCAAAAAACTAACGTTTTCAGAGTCTCAACAACTTTTTTTATATATATATTCTGGTGACCAAAACTGGATCTGGCATTCCAGGTGTGACTTTACAAAGGCCTCCCCCATTGACTCAACTTGTCAGAAGGTTGCAAAAGATGATCATGTGATCCTGGGAAACAGCAGCCATTCTAATACATGCCAGTTGGCAAGTGTCTTGCTGCGTACAGCAAGCTGTTGGGAGCAAACATGACTTGATCTTGTATCATCGTGGCTTATCGGTGTTCCTGGCGTCTTCCCCAACTGTGTGAGTTTTGCCGTGCTTTCAACCCTGCAATTCCTTCTCCTGCCCTGCCAAACTAATTACTTCAGTTTGGTTTGTTTGGGGTTTAAGTTACAGTTTGTGTGCACCTTGTTTTGGACTGAATTTTTTTACAGTCAAAGGCTGTTCCTGGGAGAGTTTTTTCTCCAGCCTGAAGGTAACCTGGACATTGGGGGGCAAAGTTGGAGATAATAAAGGGACTCTTATTTCTTATCTGACTGGGTTGCCTTTGTGCCACACCCCTTTGGGTCATTGGTAACATCCTGGATAACTTGGAATTAAAAGGAGAAACTAGGGGGCCCTTGGTGCTCTCTGAGCTTGCTTGTTTTCTTGCAGATGTTTCAGGACCCTAACTAGGTAACATCATCAGTGCTAACTGTTGGAAGGGAAATCCATCAGGTTCGGTTCCAAGCTGGGATTAAAATGCTGGAAACAAAATGGAGTGGAGGATGATTGGAAAAAAAGGTTTCCCTTTATTGATGAAGTAGAACCACCAACCACATGCGATTCTGGGACAGCTGACCAACTAGCTGAGTGAGAGGAAAGGTTCTGTGTTTTTCACGTTTTGGGAATTGGTGCAATATGGGCTTTGTGTTTCTAAAAAGGGTGTTGGATGATTCCTATTGTGGCTGATGGTTTTTGTCCTGTGTTGGATCTTGGGTAAGGGGCTGTTGGTTTTCTGCTTTTATTAGCAGTCCAACTTTGTTACGGGGAGTTTTGCAATATCCCATCTTGAATGGGCTTCTACTGGCAGTATTTGCTTTGCTTATGAATGGAGCCATCTAGATAGTCGGCCATCTCTTTCAACGAGCTCTTTATCCCCTTAAGTGCCAACATCTGCTGTGGGCTATTAAGAAAGAATGGGGGGAGGTGTGATTTCTGCCTCTAAGGACACGTTTCTCCATTTCTCCTGTAGAGACATATAAATATAAATATAATATATAATATATTTGCCTTTTTTAATATTTCCCAAAATATTTCATTCTTCTGATGGGGGGGGGCTTCCAACATAGTGGAGAAACTTCCTAACAGTGTGTCAGGATTCCGGCAGCTAGCTCCATTTAAATCATGAGCCTCGAGCCAAACTTCCAAAACTTCAAAAAAGGATTTATTGGGAGTTAACATGTCCCGCACTGCCTGGGTGCAGCCGACTCTGAGACTCATAATTCATGTCACGCTTGACCCTGGTTTTCCCCCCTCACCCCCTGGATATATCATAATTTACATTCTCCAATGGGACACATCCATAGCCAAGAGTCATCAATCATGTTCTCCAGTTAGAATTTTGCACGGAAGAAACTTTGGTTCCCCTAGTTACTATCTTTGAAAACATGGAATGCATTTTCGGTTTGCAAACAGCTGCACTGCTCCCCCTCCCTTTCTGTTGGCAATTCTCAAAAGACCATAGAAATATTTTTATGAGTTGACAAAGTGAGGACAATTAACCAGGGGAGCAGATTGCCTTCAGATGTGGTAGGTGCTTCATCACCGGAGGTTTTTAGGAAAAGACTGGGCAGCCACCTCTCTGACACGGGATAGGATCTCCTGCTTGAGCAGGGGGCTGGACTAGAAGACCTCCAAGGTCCCTTTCAACTCTATTCTGATTGACTGATGGATTGGACGGGCGGAAATGAAAACTTTCCCCTGCTTTCACATCAGCACAATGAGCCTGACGCTGGTATATTTGAAGACGCTGCGTTCCCACAATCTGAATTCCTCCCCCGGAGATTGACATTTTCCTTGCTTTTCCATCCTGGTCAGATATACACCTTGGACTTTAGAAAAAAGAGAGAGAGAGCAATTACCCCAGAGATTGCAAAATTCCAATGGGGGGAGTGCAGACGTCAATCCAAAAAAGAGGCTCCCCAAAGAGTTCTTCAAGACTGCATCTTTTGAACCCTCCTCCCGTAACATCGCAAGTAGCATCCCGTGGGCCAGGCGGGGGATTTTACAATGAAGAGAAGGAACATGGGGGAAGGGGATCTAAGTGGGGTGGGAGGTGTGTTTCCAGCCGAGGGAAATTTTTGCCCATTCTTCCAACTCATCTCCAATCCAAGCCTCTTGGGGTACCACTTAACTCTGGCGGTTAAGTATTTACAGTTCGGTTGCCCAGGCAACCCCCTGCTTCAAAGTTACTTTTGCCCTTTTTTTCTCAAAACACCCATCTTTGGCTGATGGATGGGGAACTCTGGAAGACAGCCAGACCTGAATCACGGTGCATTTCTTCCATTATGGAGAGCTTCTCTCTAATCACGTTCCATTATTTCCTTGATGGCTTTTCTTCTGGAGTTGGAAATGTATTGGGAGGATGGCTGGTTTTTTTTTATTATTATTATTATTTGGGAGAAATGAAGGGGACGAGGGAGGACAACGGATGCATAATAGAATGCATAAACCAGGGAAGAGAGAATATTATTTGTAAGTTGTAATAAGGATCATGTGATGGAATAAATTGTAAGCCGAGTAGCTGGTTTGATCGAGTGGTTAAAGCACCAGGGTAGAAAGTGAGAGAGGGTGAATTCCAGTCCCGCCTTAACTATGAAAGGCAGCTGGGTGACTTTGGGCTAATCACTAGGAGACCGGGAGTTCTAGTCCCATCTTAGCCACAAAAACTGGGTGGTTGACTTTGGGTCAATCTCTAGGAGATCGGGAGTTCTAGTCCTGCTTTACTCATGAAAGCTGGCTGGGTGGCTTTGAGCCAATCACCAGGAGACTGTGAGTCCTAATCCTACCTTATCCACAAAAGCTGGCTGGTTGACTTTGGGCCAATCACTAAGAGACTGGGAGTTCTAGACCCACCTTAAGCAGGAAAGCTGGCTGGGTGACTTTGACTCAGTCATTCTTTATTTGTAAGT
>NW_020718306.1:0-22190 GCF_900518725.1 Notechis scutatus
AGAAACCCTATAAATGCTTAGAGTGTGGAAAATGTTATAATGATAGTTCCAGTCTTACCTACCACAATAGGATCCACACTGGGGAGAAACCGTTTAAATGCATCGAGTGCAGAAAGACTTTCAAAGACGGCAGGAATCTTATGCTCCATAAAAGAATCCACACGGGGGAGAAGCCATATTAATGTGTGGAGTGTGGAAAGAAATGCAGAACCAGCAGTGACTTTAATTGCCGTAAGAATACGCTCAGCAGGAAAAAAACGATGTGAATTGGTTTGTGTTGATTCTCAAAATTTGCTTCATGCCCATAGAAATTATGCAGGAGATTCTGGAAAAATGCATGGAGTATGGGAAGAGCTTCCGAAGCAGCAGAAACATCTTGATCCATTAAAAAGAAGAGTTCCCTTGTAGAACTAGGAATTAACTTTTGGATATTAGATCTTTGTGCTAGAGTAGAATAGAATAAGATTACAAACAGTAAGAATAGAAATGGAATAGAATATAGAAATGGGGATGGGAAGGGAATTCTCTCATTGGCCAAATGAGATTGGACATACGCCAGATGGCAATGGAGATTGTCAGTCATCCAGTCTGCGGTTCCTCCCAAAGGTACTTTTATCAAAAGGCAACTGGACTTTTTTTTTTCCCTTGAGGGGATTTCCCTTCTCATCCAAGAAGTTTCTTCACTTCTTCACGATTGGGAGTTTTTTCACTTCTTCACGATTGGGAGAACACCTTCAAGACAAGGTGGGGACCGCCACAATGTAAAAAAGATGTTGAGACTGTAGAAAGAGTGCAGAGAATAGCAACAAAGTGCATTAGGGGACTGGAGGCTAAAACAAATGGTTGCAAGAATGGTTGCAGGAAGTGAGTATGTCTAGTCTAATGAAAAGAAAGGGTAGGGGAGACATGATAGCAGTGTTCCAATATCTGAGGGGCTGCCACAAAGAAGAGGGAGTCAAGCTATTCTTCAAAGCACCTGAGGGGAGGACAAGAAGCAATGGGTGGAAACTAATCAAGGAGAGAAGCAGCTTAGAACTAAGGAGAAATGTCCTGACAGAACAATTTATCAATGGAACAACCTGCCCCCAGAAGTTGTGAATGCTCCCACACTGGTAGTTCTTAAGAAGAGTTTGGCAATCATTTGTCTGAAGTGGTGTAAGATTTCCTTCCTAGGCAGGAGATTGGACTAGAAGACCTCCAAGGTCCCTTCCAACTCTGTTACTGTGCTCTGCTCTGCTCTGCTCTACAGTATAGAGAAAATGCTGAAATATTTCAAGAGGAAACATTGCCACTGTTAGAGTACAGTACTGCAGGCTGCTACTGCTTGCTGGCTGCCTGCAATTTGGCAGTTCAAATCTCACCAGGCTCAAGGTTGACTCAACCTTCCATCCTTCCGAGGTAGGTAAAATTGAAGCAGAATGGAAAATTACCAGAAAAGTATTCTTATAATTAGCAGAAGTTTCTTAGCAAATATTATGGAAGTTGCTTAATACAATATTGTGTAAACCACGAAATTACTAAACCAAAGAACTAGACACGTTTCTGTAAACAAGGGTGGTTATGGAAAATAACTGAAGGTGTAAGATAAGTGTTATATGCTAAAGTGTGTAAAATGACTAATTAGATTTACTTCTCCTTTCTATAGTACATATGATATGGTATAGCTTGATAAGAGAAACGCCCCGGGCTAGGCTGAGGCTGTGAGCTGTATAAAAGTAACACCTCAGGAAAAGCCGGGGGTTCAGAATTTGCCATGCTAATGCTCTGAACCTTTTGCGCAAATAAATCTGTATTCTCCTACCCTTCGTGGTCTTGTGTCCTGATTTGGAAACAGGATCTGCTGCAACATTTATGGTGACCCAGATGGGACACAAGGGGCCCTGAGGCCCGCTGAAGGGTCCACCCCGGGTGCCAGTGCTTCAGTGAGTTGAAGGGAACATCCTAGGCGCCATCAGTCCTTTGAATCCGAGGGACATCCCGATACTGCTGTGTTCTGGCGACGGCGGTTGACACCTCCAAGAACCACTGGTGAAAGGTAAGGAGACCAGGACATCTTCCAGCCGGCCAGTGGAGAAGGAACACGCCTGCAGGCATCCGGCTAGTATTGGACTTGGGAAGCAATCCCTCCCTGTAAGCAGGGAGGGAGGAGAGGACTGATCACCCTCTCTTAAGCAAAGGTGGGAGGACTTGTCAGGAATGATTCAGGTGAGCGGCTACTGCGGTTCCCATTGCTGACTGTGAGTGTCCAGCACCGTGGGCTAGTAGAAAGTGAGTGGTGTCCGCAGTTCCCATCGGAGACCGTGTGCACCCAGCTCCCTGGGTCGGACGTGAATGTGTGGAAATCCCTGGTGTTACCAAGAGAGGAAGGACCCCATACCTTCTTCTAACCCCTCTTCCCAATTGTCTTGTCTGGTGACCTGGGTGGCTCATGGGAGGTGGAGAAAGTGTGCTCCTAACCCCATTGGGGTGTATGCTAAAACATTTTAAGGAAGCATATGAATCTCAGGACTATTGTCTTAAGTGGAGTAGACATAAACTGCAGGTGTTTTGTGAGGGAGAGTGGCCAACATTTGGAGTGGGGTGGCCAGCCATAGGTACTTTAGACACCTCTATAGCAGTACAGGTTCATCAGTTAGTATTCCATCCTACACTAGGACACCCAGACCAAGCTCCTTACATAGATGTCTGGCTCGACCTATTAAACCACCCTCCACCATGGCTTAGAAAATTCAAAATACAACGGTGCAGGCTCCTAGTGTCACGAACTTTACCATTGACCAAACTAAAGAAGTCCACCCCAGTCATGCCTAGCTGCCCAGAAGAACTACCGCATCCACCCCCATACGTACCCCCTCTTGGCTTAAGAAGGATGTCAGATGAGGGAGAATCCTCTGGGGCATCAGGATTAATAGCTCGACTAGACCGGATATCCCCCTTCATGAAAAGCCCCGGGGATCCACCAGATGCGATAGATCGATCGGCCCAAGCCGATCTTTCGCCCCCAGGGACCTCTGCCCAGGGAGAACCCCAGGTTGGCCCCCAAGTAGACCCTAAACAAGAGGCTGAACCAGTGGCAGCAAGGACAAGATACAAAACAGAACAAACGTCCCTGACAGCACCGCTTAGGCAGGTTGACCACCTGGTAACAGATCATGAGGACCCCACAGCATTGGTCACCTTACCACTGTTCCAACGTCAGATTTACTTAACTGGAAACTACACTATGGCCCCTTTAGTGAAAAACCTACAGAAGTAGCAGATTTAGTGAAAACTATAGTGGACACACACAATCCCACTTGGATGGATCTCCAACAACTAATGGGGACTCTGTTTAATCCAGAAGAAAGGGAAAAGATTAAGAATGTAGTAACTGAGATATTAAAGCCTGATGTCAGGGCAGATGGGAATCTAGCAGCATATGTTGAGGCTCACTTCCCATCCCAAGACCCTAAATGGAATCCTTACAACCATATGGACCATTTACGAGACTACCAGTCAATAGTTGTGCGAGCCATCCGTCTGGCAGGAAAGCCTACAGTGAACATGTCAAAACCCTCCCTGATGTTGCAGGATCCCACCGAAAGCCCTGAAGCATTTTATGCCCGTCTTATTGACGCTTACCGCATGTATACTCCCATAGATCCCACTGATCCGGTGAATGCCCGAATGTTGACAATGGCATTTATCTCACAAAGTGCCACAGAGATACGCTGTAAATTACAAAGACTTGAGGGAGCACTAGGTAAGCCCATGAGCGAGCTAATGGAGGTGACGGGGAAGGTTTTTGTAAACAGGGAAAAAGAGGAAGAGCGGAAGAAAGATAAAAAATTACAAAGAAAAGCGGCAGCTATGATGTGGACCGCAAAGGATAGAGGAGGCAGCTGAGCAAGGGGCAACAGATCAGGGTTAGGATGTAACCAGTGTGCTATTTGTAAGAAGGAGGGACACTGGAAGGGTGAGTGTCTGGAAAGGAACAAAGAAGAGAGGCCAGATGGAAGAAGAAGAGGGAATTTCCGAGGAGGCCTCCGAGGACCCCCGAGAGGAAGCCGGGGAGGCAAGGTTACAGGAAAGGATTTGAAAGAACCCCTCTCATAGGCTTGGCAGAGGTGGAAGAATGGGACTGAAACCGACTGGGTTCAGATTGCCTCCCAGAACCTATGGTCTGGCTAAATGTAGGAAGCAAACCTATTACCTTCCTAGTAGACACTGGAGCCACACGGTCAGTCCTAACCCAGCCCCTAACACAGGCCTCCCCCCACACCATTAATATCCAGGGGGCAACAGGAAGTATTTTACAGCGTCCCTCTTTGGAGCCCCTCGTGTGCACAACTAAAGGACAAACCATAACACATCAATTTGTGTATATGCCAGACTGTCCTATCCCACTCCTGGGGAGGGATTTGTTGTGCAAACTTCGAGCTCAGATCTCCTTTGAAGAGGATGGAACAATGATACTGGGATATGGGAAGATAAACATAACAATACCCAGAGAAGAAGAGTGGAGGTTCATGGTGGCCAGGGACAAGGGATGGAGAGATGAGGATGAATGGAAGCAATTCAATGTTCCACATTTGTGGGCTGAGGATAACCCCCCCAGGCTTTGCCAGTCACCACCCTCCCATCATAGTGGAAGAGCTACCAATGAAAGCGCCTGTCAGAATCCGACAACAGGCATACCCCAGGCATATTATCCAAGCAATTCAAGAAATTATTGATCTATACTTGAGATACCATATTTTGGTGCCCACCGAATCCAAATGGAATACCCCAATATTGCCCATTCCAAAGGGGGAAGGTAGGTTTAGGCCAGTTCAAGACCTCAGGGTCGTTAATTTGGCCACTGTAACCATCCATCTGGTGGTCCCAAATCCATATGTCATTTTAGGCTTGATCCCCCAGACTGCTAGGTCATTCTCAGTCATAGATTTAAAGAATGCTTTCTTTACAATACCTATACATGAGAGCAGTCAGCACTTATTTGCATTTGAGTGGGAAAACCCTTTAACTGGTCGGAAGCAACAGTATACATGGACCAGATTGCCCCAAGGGTTTAAAAACTCACCTACCCTTTTTGGGGCTGCCTTAGCTAAAGACCTAGAAGCTTTGACTATACCCTCTCCTGATGTGGTGTTGCAGTATGTGGATGATCTGTTGATTACTGGACACACAAAAGATACCTGCTGGAAAAACACACACGAGTTGTTACACCTATTGCAAGACCTGGGATATAAGGCCTCTAAGAAAAAAGCACAGTTGGTTTTAGAAAAGGTCCGATATTTGGGTTATGATATAGAACAGGGGAAACGTACCTTAGGTCAGGGGTCCCCAACCGCCGGTCCGCGGACCGGTACCGGTCCGCGGAACAAGTCTTACCGGGCCACTGGTTGCTGGGCGCCGCCATCTTTTTTTGATAAAAAAGTGCTTCCGGTGAGCTTTTCCGGGTAGAAAGCTCACCGGAAGCACTTTTTCGTCAAAAAAAGATGGCGGCGCCCAGCTGATGCCGGTACCGGGCCGCGGCATAAAAAAGGTTGGGGATCACTGCCTTAGGTCATGAACGTAAAGAGGCTATATGTCAGCTCCCGACACCTAACAACAGGAGAGACTTGAGAGGGTTTTTGGGAGCCGCAGGTTTTTGTCGTATCTGGATCCCTAATTTCAGCCTCATTGCGAAACCCCTTTATGAAGCTACCAAAGGGCAGGATAAGGAGCCGCTACATTGGGGAACACAGGAAGCCACTAGTTTCCGATTGCTCAAGCAAGCGCTGTTGCAAGCCCCCAGTCTAGGCCTCCCAGATTTGGATAAACCATTTTTATTATTTGTGGATACTAAACAGAATGTACCAGTAGGTGTCCTCACCCAGACCATGGGAACATGGCATCGCCCTGTAGCTTATCTCTCTAAACAGCTGGATAAGGTTGCAAAAGGATGGCCTGTGTGCCTTAAGGCTGTAGCTGGGATGGCTATCTTAACTCAGGAAGCAAGTAAACTAACTTTTGGACAACAGCTTGACATTTATACTCCCCATGCCCTTAAAGCAGTTCTGGAAACGAAGGGCCATTTGTGGCTAACCAACCCCCGAATGTTGAAGTACCAAGGCTTAATCACTCATAATCCTATGATTAATATTATACAATCCACTGCATTAAATCCTGCTACCTTATTGCCTGAACCAACCTCAGAAGCCACTCACGATTGTATCCAAACAATAGAGGAAACATATGCCAGCCGCCCTGACATGACTGATGTACCCCTTCCTTCTCCGGATTACACCCTATATACGGACGGTGCCAGCTTCATACAGGAAGGAATTAGATTGGCAGGGTATGCAGTAGTTACTTTGGATGATGTTTGGGAAGCAGAACCCCTCCCTTCAGGCACGAGTGCACAGTTGGCTGAAGTACATGCATTAACTAGAGCTTTAGAGCTGGCAAAAGGCAAATGTGTCAACATATATACAGACTCTAAATATGCTTTCCTCACGGTTCAAATCCATGGTGCCTTATATAAGGAAAGAGGACTTATCACCGCAGGAGGCAAGGATATTAAGTATGGCCCCCCAATATTACGCCTCTTCGAAAGTGTACGGGCCCCACAGAAGGTTGCAGTCATGCACTGCCGAGGACATCAAAAAGTGGCCTCCGATATACAAAAAGGCAACGATAAAGCAGATAGATTGGCATGAGAGGCAGCTCAAAGGGCTCCAACAATACAAGCACATTACCTTTATTGTATGGATGCCACACAAACACCACCAACCACATTACTCCCAGGAAGACATGAACCAAATTGAAGCACTTGAGGCTCAGCTGGAAGGAGGCTGGTGGATCCTACCAGACAACCGAGTTTTCGTGCCGGGGCATATGGCTTGGGACATAGTACAGCAAGTACACAAGCAGCTGCACCTAGGGAAAACTGCTTTAGCAAAGGCTTTGCAAAGGGAAGTTTATATTAACAAAATACACAGCATTGCAGCAAACGTCTGTGCCAGGTGTGAGATTTGTGCAGCTACACAAGGGCCTTTGTGCAGCTACACAAGGGCCTACACAAGGGCCTACCCTACACAAGGGCCCCAACCACCACCAGGCCATCAACCAAGGGGCAGTTACCCGTTTGATTCTCTGATGATCGACTTCACAGATATGCCCCCCTCTGGCCGCTACAATGCACTACTAGTCATTGTATGTACCTATACAGGATGGCCTGAGTGTATCCCTACCCGCACAAAGAAGGCTACTGAAGTTGCCAGGGCACTACTCCACATCATAATCCCCAGATATGGCCTGCCTTCTAGAATTTCATCGGATAATGGTCCTGAGTTCATCCACAAGGCCACTCAGCAACTTGCTAAAATATTGGGCATTACTTGGAAGCTCCATTGTAGCTTCCATGCCCCCTCTGGAGGCAGGGTTGAGAGAGTTAATAGAACTATTAAGGAAAAACTGCCCAAAATATGTCAGGAGACCCACCTTAAATGGCCAGATGCTTTGAGTTTGGCTCTGGTTGCTGTCAGATGTGCTCCTCAGAGAGGTGTCTCACTTTCACCATTTGAATTATTATATGGCCGGGTCCCCAATCTACTTCGTCTAAATATTCAGAATACTGTACAGATTTCTGATACAATTAGAATGCAACAAGTCCAAGCTCTTAATACGATAGTTCAAAGATTACAACAATATGTATTAACCTGTAAACCCCATGTCTTAGTGACCTCCCCACATAACATACATCCAGGACAGGAGGTCTGGGTTAAAGATTGGAAAAGGGAGGTATTGAGCCCAAAGTGGAAAGGGCCATATACTGTTGTTATGTGTTCTCCCCTTGCTGTTAAGGTGGCTGAAATAAAACCGTGGATTCACTGGTCTCGAGTAAAGTTGGCTGCACCTACCCAGTGGAAAGTAGAACCCCACCTGATTCATCCATTAAAGGTAACTCTCCAAAGGACTACGAGGGATATCTCCCCTTCTGGTGACACTCCAGAAGCTGTCCCTCTACGAACGGGAGACGAAGAGAAACAGACCCCTGCAGGTGTTAACCTGCAAGCTAACACCCGACACATGGGTCTCCCCTGGAAACTTAGATCGCAAGTCAAACATACTTAAGGATTGCAGTTCTTTACAAAGGGGGAAATTGGTGGTGGTGGGAGACATACCTCACTGCAATATGGAGGCTAATCAAAGGATGCGGGAGACCGCATGCATCCGCAGAGGCCTTATGCCCTCTATCTGGATTGTAACCATCCTGTTAGTAATAAGTGGTGTCCTTAACTCCCTGTACTTATATGAGATGCTAGTGGTTAGGAAAGGTAATACAGACAAGGAAATACCCCTCGACGAGGATGCAGTTGATGAGTGGTATTCACCAGACCCCACTGACCTGGAGGAACCCCAAGACCTGGAGGAGGGCCAGGATAAGGGAAAGGAAATCAGGCCATGTGATATGTGTTTTATGGTACTACCCACCGGAAGACATTTTACTTATAGTGGAACCAGTTTTCCTAATTGTTCCACTACTAATCTCCCTCAGTGTGAGCATGAGGGAACTAGATATTGGCAGTGCGTATACAACAACACCATAAGGTGTCATCTTCTGCGCACTCCCTGGGTGCCAATTAGACATGTCCGCATACCCCAAAGTACAATAGGTAATGAAGGTCCACCTAAAGGAAAAGCATTTACAGAACTACCTACATGTGCTCAATGCCTAACTACAGAAGGGGTTCTACATGCCAGGATTGGGAAGCCAGAATCATGTACTTATTTCCATTTACCCTCCTGTGCATATGGTAAAAGGCAACAAAAGACATATAAAAGGTGCAACGGGACGGAAGAAGTTTTATGTTATAAAGATGATCTCCCGCCTACCTTTCACATAAAAAGCGAAAAGCGAGCTGAAAGGTCAAGTGGTTCAGCTACTAAAAGTCCCTTATGCCCCAACAATTGCACAGTATGTATCAAATCTGTGTTGAAAGTGAGGACAGTTACCACAACTTTGGTGTACCATACCCATTATAGGTGTCAGACAAAAGCCACTCCTTGTTGCTATAAAGGAACCTGGTACTCTATCTGTGACCAAAAGAATGAATGTTATAACCCCAAGATTAATCTAGCACAAACATGGTTGGTAGCTAGAAGTAGAGGCTCGAGTAGTGGCCTGGTCATCTCCCAGACACAGATATTGTCAGCCAGTAGCCCAGGTACTATTTCATTTGATGTCTGCAAAGTGGCCCAGTGGCCCACTTCCTGCGGGTCATTGTCATGGCACAGAACGTATACTCGATCTGATGTTTATATTTGCCCTTATACACACCCACTCCCAGGAGGGGCTGGGAAGGAGGACTGTAGAAAACATGGACGAGGGACTCTGTCCAACCTGGGATTGTGTTGTATGGGCCACTTATGCATCAAATAAAGGCAAGGGAACTTATCTCCAGATAAACAGGGTACCTCCGCCCAAAAACTGTATGCCATATCAATGTAATAATGTCAACATTACTATCCCTAACCCTCAGCAATGGATTTCCAGATATGGGTCAACAATGGGAATTAGATTGATTAGATTAGATTGATAGATTAAGTTGATATCGAGTTTCAACCATCCCAGCAGGCTCGCAATTTATTCCTGGAATTGGCCTCTACCATAGCATATACCTTAAATGTTATTAGCTGCTACATATGTGGGGGTACTAAAATGGGGGATCAATGGCCATGGACTGCCCAGGAATGGAATTACTCAGTCAACTATAATTTAACGGCCATGCCAAGACATCAGCCCCAGTCCAGGTGAGAACTGGATAATCCCATTGTAGCCCAATGGTGTTTGGCAAACTCACAGGGGGAGGAACCATAAATAGGGGAAACAGACTGTCTAGAAGTACATGAATGGAACCAATCCACCAAGTCTTGGGAGTACTGGCCAAATAATACAAGCCAATTCTGGTCAAATTATTCCTTGGAAAACATTACTGAGGCACCTCCCGGTGTACCCTGGATTTATGGCATTGTGGCTTATAGTACTCTGCCCTCGAAATGGAAAGGAGCATGTACTTTAGGTGTCATTAATCCTGCCTTCTTTATGTTACCACTCAATCTGCCCCAAGTAGTAAAAGCTGACCACTGGCAAAGTAGACAACTAAAGGCAGATGATAAGATAGGGGACTGGAGTGATGATGAGTGGCCTCTCCACCGGATCATCCAATATTATTACTCCACCATTTGGGCCGCTGATGGCAGTTATGGCTATCACACCCCAATATATATGCTAAACCGCATTATCAGGTTACAAGCTGTTGTAGAATTGATTGCAAATGAAATGGCTCAATCTCTATGCACACTAGCAATCCAGCAGAAAAAGTTTAGAGATGCAATATACCAAAATCGTCTGGCCCTAGATTTCCTCCTAGCCACTGAAGGAGGAGTGTGCAAAATTCAACTTTACAAATTGCTGTCTGGAATTCGATGATGTTGGTGAAATCATTGAGCAATGCACCAGACGTATAGAAAACCTTGCGCATGTACCTGTCCAAAAGTGGGATGGGTTTGAATTTGGCAAGATCTTTGGCTCTTGGTTCCCTAAATTACCTGGTCTCCAAGCCATAGTTGCACTTATGGGAATGATAGCAGCAGGATGTGTTATTCTACCATGTATTCTCCCCATCTTTGTACGAACAATCTCTAACAGTCTTTCTATGCTAGTAGGAAAAAAAGCAGCAGCTAAGGCTATGGTTTTGTGGGAATATGAGAAGTTAAGCACAGTAGAAGATATCTCTCCCATCTGTGAAACTCCACAATAATCTAAGGCAGGGGTCCTCAACCACCGGGCCGCGGACCGGTACCGGGCCGTGGAGCACTCTCTACCGGGCCGCAAAGAATTTTTTTTAAAAAAAATGGCGGCTTTCTTCACCTTCGGTGAATGCTGCTGGGATCGGGGATCAAGGACACAAATGAAAGAAGGGGAGGGAGGAAGCAACCGAAGCCTGTCCTTCTCTCTGGGTCAGCTCTCTCAGTCGCTCTCTCGCTCTTCCACCAGCACAGGAAGAAACTGCTTCAAAGAAGCGGGGGGGGGTGGCTTTTCCTGTCGCCGCAGCTTCCCCGAAGCGCCCGTTTCTCCCCCACCCCCACCCCGTCCGCGGTTCAACCCAGTGCTCCGTTCTGCCTGCCTGCCTGCCTTCGTTAATGGTTGAATCGGAACAGCTTCGGCTGAGTAAAAGAGGCGAATAGTTATTATTCTCAGCCGAAGCTGCTCCCAAACAACCAGAAACTAAGGCAGGCAGGCAGAACGGGACACTGTGGATTGAAGCGCGCGTGGGCGGGGTGGGAGTGGGGGTGAAACGGGCGCTTCGGAATAGCTGCGGCGACAGGAAAAGCCCCCCCCCGCTTCTTTGAAGCAGTTTCTTCCTTGGATGGTGGAGCAGCGAGAGAGCGAAGCCTCCTTCTCTTCTCTCCCCCCCGCCCGGTCCTTGCAAAAATTTTCTGCTTGAAACCGGTCCCTGGTACAAAAAAGGTTGGGGACCACTGATCTAAGGATTCAGGTGTAGTTTCAAAGGGGGGAATGAAGCAGAATGGAAAATTACCAGAAAAGTATTCTTATAATTAGCAGAAGTTTCTTAGCAAATATTATGGAAGTTGCTTAATACAATATTGTGTAAACCACAAAATTACTAAACCAAAGAACTAGACACGTTCCTGTAAACAAGGGTGGGTATGGAAAATAACTGAGGGTGTAAGATAAGTACGTATATGCTGAAGTGTGTAAAATGACTAATTAGATTTACTTCTCCTTTCTATAGTACATATGATATGGTATAGCTTGATAAGAGAAATGTCCCGGGCTAGGCTGAGGCTGTGAGCTGTATAAAAGTAACACCTCAGGAAGAGCCGGGGGTCCTAATGCTCTGAACCTTTTGCGCAAATAAACCTGTATTCTCCTACCCTTCATGGTCTCGTGTCCTGATTTGGAAACAGGGTCTGCTGCAACAAAATGAGGACCCAAATTGTTGGGGACAATATGCTGACTCTATAAATTGCTTAGAGAGGGCTGTAAAGCACTGTAAACAGGTGTATAAGTCTATTGCTATTGCAATCTAAATGGTGAAAGGTCCAGACCTGGCGGTGTTGACTCCCCACATTTCCCTAATTTTGGAAGGAATCAAGCAGTGGATCTACTACACCCATGTGGAGAAAGTCAGGCCAGAAAAAAGAGAAGAGCTCCAGTGAGCTCTTCGCTGGGAGAAAGTGACAGAAGAGAATGAACTATTGGATTTTTCAGTCTGACAATTGCCAATTCATTGAAACCCACCTTGGAAAACATAGGGAAGGAATTTCTTAACATCAAAATAGGTTAGCGCCTAGACTAGGGATGACCAAACCTGGCAATTTTAAGGCTTGTGGACTTCAACCCCCAGAATTCCTCTGGCACACATGCCGGCTGGGGAATTCTGGGAGTTGAAGCCTACAAGTCTGAAAGTTGTCAATTTTGGAGACCCCTGGCCTCGACTTATGGAATTATGACGTGGTTTCTTTTAGTGCCTTCCTCTTGTAAAGTTTTTTTTATATCCAACACACTGGAAATGGGGAAGAATTATGGTGAATAGTTCCTTGCTTTTCACAAAAAGGATTACAAGCATTGTGAAATACCAGAATCTTCACAATAAAATCTCAAAAGGGGAAAGATGGCGAAGAGGCCTAAGATTCCTTGGAGAAGGCTCAGGTTTCCCAGGGAACAAGGCCGGATGCACAGTATGCCCTCTGGCAATTGGCGGGCCAGACTCTCATCAGGGGTGGTGAATCTTGCTCCTTTTTTGACTTGTGGACTTCAACTGCCAGAATTCCTGAATCAGCTATGCCGGCTCTGGAATTCTGGAAATTGGAAGTCCACAAACTATAAACGGGCCAAGGTTCCCCACCCCAGGTCTAAATAGAAGGATCCCTGGAGATTCAATTAACAGGTTACATTTAGAATAAAGGTGTAAAGGCTTCAGCTTACTGAACCAGAGGCCCAAATGTACTATGGGAGAAGGCAAAAGGCACAAATGGGAGAGATTTGAACACCTCGAAAAAGGAGAAGTATGTTGTAAATTGGAAGAATCAAGGAAAGCTATGCTATGTTACTGCCAAAGCGACATTTACAAACATGTTGAGGTTTCTCTGTGCACACATTAGGACAGATTAAAAATAGCTTGGCTGAGCTCTGTGTTACATATACAGGTATGCAGGAAGGCAAAGATGTTAGTGTAAAACAGTCAGGAATTGCTGTAAAGGGAGAAGAGGAAATTCCTCATGACTCTGACTTGTAAACTCTGTGGCAAATGCCATTTAACGCCCTCCAGTGGTCATTGGTGAGGTAAAAAAGCTTTGAGGGACATTTCCTTGTGTTACTTTTTCTGTGGAATAAAGTTTTTGCTTACAATCTTCTCTTCAATGGGTTCAATTTGAGACATTGGCATATCTGGCAAAGTGCCTGGAGCAGGAAAGGTGAGGAAAACCAAAAGTGCCTTTGAGTTCAGAAGATCTTTTTCCTTCTTTCAGCCCCTCTGGAAGTGCAATTTTTGAGGGGGAAATGGGGAATAAGCCAGGAACCCCCCTCTGTAAACTGGAAGCAGGCTTGGAAAATGCCTTTCTTCTGAGGATTTGATTTTCCTGCTGGGAGAGCTCCGGTGCAAGGATACAGACAACTGCTTGAAAGCTGGATCTTTTTATTTTCAGGCAGGCAAGAGATAGCAAGAAGTCTGCGTTCCTGGGGCTAGCTAGCTTTGTATGATAGGCCCCTGATTTTTATACTTTTTTTCTCCTTTTGTGTGTGAGTGCTTGTGTTTGTTTTTCTTAATGTTTTAAATCCTGTCAGGGGTTGTCTTCATTTCCGCCGGAGGGTAAACTCCGCGGGGTGGTTTGATTGGATTATCAGTTTCGTCCTAATGTTTTCTTATATTTGTTTTGTGGCAATCTCCTGTCTGTCTCCTTTGCAATATATTTTGTGTCTTTTGTCTGTTTGTTTTGCTGATTTGGCATGTCTTGTGTTTGTAAGGGTTTTCTTTTCTTGTTTCCCTAGTTTTCTTAATTATTTGGGCTTTCGTCTAAGGGGCTTCTTTAATACCTTTTATTTGATTTCTTTTCCTATGCAAGTTTGTTTTATGGCTGGCTTGATGTTCCCTTTGGGCTTTTCCTGCTTGGGTGACACCACTGTCCTCGTGAAGTTCCCTTTCCACAGGTCATAAATGCAATTCAGTTCCCAGGTGAAGGAAAAATATAATAAGTTACTCTTTTATAATAGTGTTTTATGTGTTGTTAAGCTAGAACATTCCTCTTACTCCTTTTGTTACACCCTACCCTAACCCCCACCCTAACCCCCAAAGTGTATTCAGTTAAAAGTATGTGATATCTTGTCACAATTTTCTTGGAAAACAGGAACATCCACCCAGGACCAGATAACAAGTAAATAAGATAAGGGATATCCTCCCAAGGTGAACCTCAGAAGTAAAACAAGATAAGGTATCCAATGCATAGAAAACAATCTCATGTTGACCCTTTAGTTTATAGTTTAGCTCATCGTATAGTTTCAGATAATAAGGGGGAGTTGGGAGAGCTTCTTAGGCGTGGTGTGCATTGTGCAGGGGGTATAAATGTATTAGTTTGAAAATAGGATTTTGCTCTCCTTGTACTCAATCCACTTGGGAAGGGTCTTGGAGGCCACGCTTGCAACCGCTTTCTTTTATTTGGTTCAATAAACGCTTGAAATTGTGAACCAGACTTGTCTTCGTATTGTGAGTATAAATTTATTGGGGGGTCTTACATCTCACACAGGCATCTTAGAAACAAGTAATAACTAGCAGTCCCCACGGGTTTGTTAAAAACAAATCATGCCAAACCAATCTTATTTCATTCTTCAACATAGTGACTAAACTAGTTGACCAGCGAAATACCATGGACATAATATAGATTTCAGCAAGGCATTCCACAAAGTAGACCACAACCTACTTCTTAGCTAGAAAAAAGTGGAATAGATAGCACCACCACTAGATGGACTCGCAATTGGATGACAAACCGTACTCAACAAGTAGTCCTTAATGGGTCTAAGTCTACATGGAGGGAAGTAAGCCGTGGGGTGCCACAAGGTTCTGTCTTAGGCCCAGTATTCTTCAATATCTTCATTAACGACTTAGATGAGGGGATAGAAGGGGAACTTACCAAATTTGCAGATGATACTAAGCTGGGAGGAATAGCTAACACCCAAGAAGATAGGCTCAAGATCCAGATGGATCTTGACAGACTAGAACACTGGGCCGTATCTAACAAAATTAAATTTAACGTAGAGAAAAGTAAAGTCATACACTTAGGCAAGAAAAACCAAAAGTACACATATAAACTGGGTGAAACCAGGCTCAATAGCAGTAACTGTGAGAGGGATCTTGGAGTCTTAGTGGACAACCAGCTAAATATGAGCCAGCAGTTTGCAGCAGCCATCAAAAAAGCTAATGCAACCCTACTGCATCCAGTTTTGGACACCACATTATAAAAAAAGATGTTGAGGCTCTAGAAAAAGTACAGAGAAGAGCAACCAGGATGATTAGGGGACTGGAGACTAAAACATGAAGAATGGTTACAGAAACTGGGCCTGGCCTGTTGAGGGAAGAGAAGGACCAGGGGAGACATGATAGCAGTCTCCCAATATTTGAGGGGCTGCCACGGAGCTATTTTCTAAAGCGCCTGTAGGCTAGACAAGGAATAATGGATGGAAACTGAACAAGGAGAGATTTAACTTAGAAATAAGGAGAAACGTTCTGACAGTGAGAACAATCAACCAAGGGAACCGCTTGACCTTGGAAGCGCCATCAGTTGAGGCTTTCAAGAAGGGATTGGGCTGCCAACTGTCAGAAATGGTGTAGGGTCTCTTGCTTGGGGTGTGTGGACTAGATGACCTACAAGATCCTTTCCAACTCTGCTTATCTGTTAAAGAGCTATTACCTCCTAAGTTTGGCGCTCCGCATCCCTTTCCTTCCCCTCCTCCCCTCCCTGGGCTCTGTCCCCTCCCTCTCTCCCGTTTCTCTGATTGCCTGGGGAGAAGCAGCCCGGGACTCCCTGCCCAGCTGACGCTCCCATCCGGGACCGATTCCCCCGGGGCAGAAGGAAGGGGGCAGCCCTGCGGAGAATGGGAGGAGCTATAAGCGCTTCCGGCTTGGGCTCTGCAAATTTCTGACTGGGGTCGTTCCGTGGTGGGGGATCCGCGTGCGTTGGCCGGGAAGGAAGGAAGCGTGTCCAGCGGCGATCACGGATCCTTTCCTGCCCGCATCTCTAGGGGACCGGAGGCGAGGCGAGAAAGAGAGCCGCCTCATTCTTATTGAGAGCCAGGTAAAAAGCTGCTTCTTCCTTCCCTCCTTCCTTCATTCCTCCCTCCCTTTTCCTTCCTTCTTTCCTGGGAAATGCTGGGACAGGAGACCCTTCAAGGCAGCTTCTTGGGGCGCTGTTAAGATCGCTGCTGCCGTCCCCACTTCTTTCTTTCTTTGTCTTTCTTTCTTTCTTTCCTTCTTTCTTTCCTTCCTTCTTTCCTTCCTTCCTTCCCGCCCTCTCTTCCTTCCTGGGAAATGCCGGGACAGATGAGCCTTCCAGGCAGCTTCTTGGGGCGCTGCTAAGATCGCTACTGCCGTCCCCACTTTCTCCTGGGGGAGATGATTCTTATTCTCCTTTCTTTTCTGCCGGCCCTTCCTGACCGTTTCCCGTCGCTTCCTTTGCTCTGGGGCCGTTTCACATCCAGGAGGCTCGGAGTTGAAGGGCTGCGAAACCGGCGGGGAGAAAAGGGGGCGATCCCTCCCTGGAGCTGCTGTTTCGGGGAGCTGCTCAAGACGAGCCCCCTCCGGAGAGAGCATCGGCTCAAGGCTCCTCCGGACGCCCTTCCATCTCTTCGCCCGCCTTTCTTTCCTCCCGGAATTCGCTTCCATCGTCCAATTGAACTGAATTTGGGGTGCATTTAAAGAGGCGTCGCACTTTCCTGTGGGCCATAGTTTCTCAACCTGGGCAACCTTGTGATTTTTGGCTTTAACTCCCAGAATTTCCCACGTGTGTTGAAATCCACATATCTTAACAGCTCCCAAGATGTAACCCAGGGGTGCGGAAGTTACGGACCTTTCAGGTATTCTGGGAGTTGAAGTCCAGCCGTCAAAAAAGGCCAGTAGTTCCTCACTTCAAGTCCCAGCTGTAAAAGAAGAGTTTTTGTAGTCTTCCTTGATTGTCTCATAAGGGAAGGTGAACATTATAGCAACGTAGAATAACAGAGTTGGTGATTTAATGCACACATTCATGGCTGAGATAATCTGCCTCTGAATCCAGTCCCTGGTCCTTCCACACCTTTCCGTTTTCCTCTCACCCAGAATGAGCTTCTGTGTGTTGTTGCTGTGGCTGCAAAGGACTCACATAAAGGGGTTCCCTAGTTAATCTAGAAATAGGCTAAAATCAGCCTTTTGCACTGGATGTTCAAGAATGTTCTTAAGATGTTTGATAGCCAATTATTCCTTTGCTGTTTTTTCCCCCACTCCTAGACCTTCTCATGGCCCTGTCTTTATCTCCCGGAACCCCAGTTATTTGTAGTAGAGGATCAACAGTGGCTGAGCTTCCAACGCAGGTAGGAGGATTTTCCCCTCCCCTCATGTGCCAATCTCCCAATAACAGAATAACACAATCGGAAGGGATCTTGGAGATCTTCTAGTCCATCCCCCTGTTTCAAGCAGGAGACCCTATAGCCTTTCAGACAAGTGGGTGTCCAGTCTCTCCTTAGAAACCTCCAGCCCATAACTTCTGAAAGCAAACTGTTCCATTAGCTAGGAAATTTCTCCTTAATTCCAAGTTGCCTTTCTCCACAATTAGTTAACATCCATTGTTTCTCCTGCCTTCTGGTGCTTTTGAAAATAAGTTGAGCCCCCTCTTGTTTGTGGAAACCCCTCAAATATTGAAACACTGCTATTGTGTCTCCCCTGGTCCTTCTTTTCTCTAGACTGGCCACATCCAGTTCCTGCAACTGTTTTTTGTGTCATTTAGTTTCAAAGCCTTTGATCCTTGGTTGGTCTTTACACTTTTCCCAAAGTCTCCACATTTCTTTTTGTAATGTGGTGACCAAAACTGAACTCTGTATTCCAGGTGTGGTCTTTACTCTGGTTGTTGTTTTTTTGTGAAAGTTTTATTTGGATTTTCACAAAACATAATACAAATAAAATATCTTTTTTGAGAGCAGCATGATTCCAGGTTATCACATCTCCATACAGACATAATCTCAGTTACATATTAATCTTTATATTCTATTTCATATCTTGACACTATTTTATCATTTTCTCAATAATTTTTCCCTTCCCTTACTTTCCTCAACCTTATTTCTGATTATCTCATTGCTTTCTAATTCAATTACATAGCTTTTTCTAAATTTCTATATCTTTCTAATCATTATATTTGTACTTGTCAGCCTTCAAGATTTTCTCCCTTTGCTTTGCATCTTTCGGCTGTCATAAGTAACAGGGGGAGGAGGGGGGAAAATTATGGGAAGTGAGCTGGAGGTGTTACAAACAGAATTGTATAAATTGTGGGGGGGAATACATTCTTGCTTAGGTTTCTATTCCTTGCTCTCTCTTCTATGCTATGCGCAGCTGCAAACCTTTATCAAAGTATGCCAAGGTCAATGGACAGAAGCCTCATCACCACCTGGAGATGTCCACATGATGATATTCACTACTTTTAATTGGAAGAACCATTTGAACTATTGGGGGTGGGAACATTGCCATTACTTTGTATATGTGATTTACGCACCCATTTTCTCAGATTCAGAATTTTTTTGTTGCTACCACTTGATTTCCAGTAAAAGATATCTTTTCTCTAATTAAAAGAGTCTAAGTATTTCTTTCTTGGATTTTGAATGGAGCACTGGCTGACAGTACTTTTTTCTGTCCTGCTTACAACTTCATACATTCTTTTTCCAGGGGAAAAAAACCAAAAACAATTCCCTCCCCTTCCAGGCATTAAAAAGCAAGGTTTCCCCTGTGATTACCAAATAGAGTTTATCACCTTTATATCTTATAGTTGTTATCCATTCAAATCTCATTTAACGTTTAATTTATACATTATGCAATTATAATTATATACTCTGCATTTTTTTAAAGTGGTGAACATGAAAGCCCAAAGTAAAAAGTAAAGTCCAAGCTTGGCTTTTGTAGAGAGCACAGCTGCTGCCCAGATGAAGTTGGAGACACTGACATAGACTTGGAGAGTTTTATATAAACATATATTTAACATGGAAATTTACAGCAGTCTTTGTCACCATCCACAAAAGGAAGAACGTAAGATAGTCAGGAAAACAGAAAAAACATCCTGAGGTAAATCTAAAGCATCATGCAGAACAAAGAGAGGGGAAAAAGGCGGGGGAAAAAGAGAAACGCCCCCTTTCAGCAGCCAATCGTAGCATAGATTGCATCCTGCATGAGTCAGCACCCTCTAACTAATCAGTTACGATTGTGTTCCGGCCTATTGTAGACTTTACTGTTCCAGTTACTAAATTGTCCTACATGGTCTTTGCCCTACTTGGAAGCTGTGGAGGTTTTTCATTAAGAAGAAGACTCGCATGTAATTCATTGAAGTGTTCATTGTTAAGAATATTCATGGAATATGTTGTCCTTTCCCCCCCTGTCTCTGTGTCAGGATTTGGTATCATTTGAGGATGTAGCTGTGTTTTTCTCCGTGGAGGAGTGGGCTCTGCTGGATTCTGAGCAAAAAGCCCTGTACCAAGAGGTCATGCTGGAAAACAAGAGGAACGTGGCCTCATTAGGTAAGGGATTTAAATTTAGTAGCCAAAGGTCAAATGTTCAATCATCTTAATAGCAAGCATAGCATCATGTTTAGAACAAATGGGAGTTTAGAAGAAGTTTGATACCCTTCAAATAGAGCAATTGTGCTTGATTGCTTTCGCACTAAAGGTTGTGCTAACTTTTCTTTTTTTATTGTTGCAACCAGGTGACAGATGGGAGATGGAGGTTTCTGGCCAAGAGGCAGCAGCACCTTTGCCAAAAGACAAAAAGGAAGTTGCAGAAAAGATGTATGGAAAGCAAAGTTTGAAGCAAAACCAGCTAACAGGGGAGTTGGAGAATTGCTCTGGTTTACCTTGTCCAGATACCAATGTCTTATTGGACACCGATGATTGCCATGAAAAACAAGTGTGTTCAAGGTGTGGAAAAAGACTCTGTGATGAATCTGGATTATGTGACTGTGGTGAAAGCCCTGCTGGAGAGAAACAAGATGAAAGCAGGCAACACCCCAGAAGGAGCCTTCCTCCTCCTTTACATGAAAGAATAGAAGGAGGGAAACCATACAAATGTACAGAGTGTGCAGAAAGCTTCAGTACAAGCCGCTCTCTTGCTTCACATAAAAAGATTCACAAAGCAGGGGAGCCACACAAATGTCTAGATTGTGGAAGGACCTTCAGACAGAAAAAGCACCTTAATTCACACAGGAGGGTCCACAAAGAGAAGCAGCAGCATCAATGCATCCCCTGTGGAAAGTCCTTTGGAAGCAGCACCTCCCTTACTTCCCACCAAAGCGTCCACATAGAGAAGTTGCATCAACACAGGGAGGGTAGAATGAGGTTTACTCAGAGCAAGGAACCGAATTCCTGGAAAAAAATCCCCACTGGGAAGAAATCATATAAATGCCTAGAATGTGGGAAGAACTTCCGCTCTGCAAGTGACCTCACTTGCCATAATAGGATCCATACAGGGGAAAGGCCGTATCATTGCACGGTGTGTGGAAAGAGCTTTGCAAAAAAAAGCAATTTCAATTTACATAAGAGGATCCACACAGGAGAGAAGCCGTATAAATGCACAGAGTGTGGAAAATGCTTCAGTGCCCGATGTAATCTTACTTCCCATAAGAGGATCCATACAGGGGAGAAACCCTATGAATGCCTGGAATGTGGAAAAAGCTTTAGCCAACGCTGCACTCTAACCTTACATAATAGAATGCATAAAGGGGAGAAACCTTATCAATGCCTGAACTGTGGAAAAAGGTTCAGTCAAAAAGTTAATCTTAAGTCACACGAGATGATCCACACGGGAGAAAAACCGTATCAATGCACCAATTGTGGGAAGAGCTTCAGTAATCCATATAATCTTACTGTCCATAAAAGGTCCCACACAGGTGAAAAGCCTTATAAGTGCCCTGAATGTGACAAATGCTTCACTGATTCGGGGAATCTCTCTCGTCACAAAAGGCTCCACACTGGAGAGAAACCATATGAATGTCACACATGTGGAAAGAGCTTCAGTGCAAAAAATGTCTATGTCATACATAGCAGGACCCACACTGGAGAGAAACCTTATCAGTGCCAGGAGTGTGGAAAACTCTTCAGTCATTCTGGAGCACTGACGATCCATAAAAGGATTCACACAGGGGAGAAACCCTATAAGTGCCAGGAGTGTGGCATGAGTTTCAGTAGAAGTGGTGTCCTTGATATCCACAAGAGGATTCACACAGGGGAGAAACCATATACATGTCATGAGTGCAGAAAAAGCTTTAATCAAAATAAGTCACTCATTTTCCATAGAAGGCTTCACTCAGGGGAGAAACCCTATAAATGCCTGGAGTGTGGAAAATGTTTTCGTGTGAGTGGCCAGCTTACCTCCCACAATAGGATCCACACAGGGGAGAAACCCTATAAATGCTTAGAGTGTGGAAAATGTTATAATGATAGTGCCAGTCTTACCTACCACAATAGGATCCACACTGGGGAGAAACCGTATCAATGCACCGAGTGTGGGAAGCGTTTCAGTCAAGCAAGTTATCTTACTATCCATAAAAGGACCCACACAGGTGAAAAGCCTTACAAATGTCCTGAATGTGACAAACACTTCACTAATTTAGCGTCTCTCTCTCGTCACAAGAGGATCCACACTGGGGAGAAACCCTATAAGTGCCAGGAGTGTGGCATGAGTTTCAGTAGAAGTAGTGTCCTTGGTAACCATAAGAGGATTCACACAGGGGAGAAACCCTATAAGTGCATGGAGTGTGGCATGAATTTCAGGACAAGTTATTACCTTGGTATCCACAGGAGGATCCACACAGGGGAGGAACTGTATACATGTCACGAGTGCGGAAAAAGCTTTAAACATAATGATTCACTCAGGATCCATAGAAGGCTTCACTCAGGGGAGAAACCCTATAAATGCCTGGAG
>NW_020718307.1:0-22189 GCF_900518725.1 Notechis scutatus
TCCTCCTCCTCCTCCTCCTCCTCCTCCTCCTCTTCTTCTTCTTCTCTGCAAACCCAACACCCTTCTGGCACTGTTGAAGTTACCTAGTTGGGTCATGAAACATCTACAAGAAAACCACCAAGTTCCTCCATAGTCCTCCCTCCCTCCTTCCTTCCTTCCTTCCTCCTCCTTCTCTCTGCAAACCACCAAGCTCAGAGAGCACCAAGGACTCCCCAGCCCCCTCCACTCCCCGTCCTCCTCCTTTCTGCAACCTCCTCCCTGTCGTATTTTGTAATAATACTCCTACACTCCTACTTCTCTGCACACAAACTGCTTTATTTTTCTTAACTCCTCCCTTCCGCTTCCTTCACACTGTGTCACCTCGAAATATGTCCCTCACTACTCTCTGTCTAACATTGGTTCCTCTTCACAGTGAAACATCAACAGGTTCCATTTACCCTACACCACATCTCCCTTTTCTAGAGAACAAAGGGTAGACTACCTTTGTCTCACCGGACCTTAGAGGATTATTCTGCCTCTTTTGTTGAAGGTCTCTTCCTATCTAAATCCTGTAGGGAAGAAAATGTTGTCATATAACTATTTACTAATCCAATACACCTAACTGTGTCTAAACTATTCTGCACCTCAGATTTCTTACTGAACTACACATCAACATGAACTCTTTTTCACTTTCTCAGTTCACAGATTCAGTCTCTCTGGTTTAACTAGAGCTCTCCCAGACCTTGTCCTTGGGGTAGCTGTCCCACTAGGAAAGTTTTTAAGTATTTTCCCAGGTGATGTAGAAACTTGTTCACTGTTTGTCTCTGGCAACTCCTGATGCTCCACCGCTCCTCCTTCACTTGCACGTGCGTGTAAGGGTATCAAGTGCTGATGATTGCGTCTCACCACACCTTTAGGTACATCCACCAGATATGACCTTGGACTCTTGTGCTTCTGCAGCACAGTCCCAGATTCTTTTGTATCAGTGACCCATACATGCTCTCCTGGTACCAAATCACTAAGAGGTTTTGCACGATGTCTCCTGTTGTAGTATTCAGTATTCAATTTCCTCTTCTCTCTCTCTTTACGAGCAAAATGGTCAACATCTGGCAATGCTGGGTCTAGCTGAGAGGGAAGAGTCGGTACAGTGGTACGAAGACGTCGCCCCATAAGCAGCTGAGCCGGACTGGACCCGCTCTGGAGAGGGATAGCTCTGTAGGCAAGCAGGGCCAGATAAGGGTTGCTAGTCTTTTTCAAGAGACTTTTCACTGTCTGAACTGCACGTTCAGCTTCTCCGTTACTTTGTGTAAACTTTGGACTGCTGGTAACGTGTTTGAACCCATATTTGGATGCAAAATGAGAGAAATCTTGGCCAGAAAACTGTGGTCCATTGTCTGACATCAACTCCTCTGGAATCCCATGCTGGGCAAAGATTGACTTCAGATGGACAATGACATCAGTTGACTTAGTGTTCGATAGCAGAGCAATCTTGACATATCTGGAGAAATAGTCTATCACAACTAAGTATGTTTTCCTTCCAAGTACAAACATGTCAGTCCCTAACTTTTGCCATGGTCTTTCAGGGCACTCAGATGTCATGAGTGGCTCTTTAGGATTCTGATGCTCTTGAATACATGTCCTGCATTTGAGCACCATTTCACTGACCTGCTGACTGAGTCCTGGCCACCACACAGACTGACAAGCACGTTCTTTGCATTTCACCACCCCTTGGTGTCCTTCATGCAGCTTCTCCAACACCTCATTCCTCAGAGTGGATGGGATCACAAGCCGAGTGTCTTTCAGTAGTAATCCATCTTGTACAGTGAGTGTTAGCTCGTTCTGGCCAGTATCCTCTCAGTGCAGGTTCCTGTTTTGCATGGACTGGCCATCCATCTGCACACAATTTCATGACTCGAGAACAAATACTATCAGCTTGCAACTGCTCTTTATGATTTCCATATATGTGTGGCTAACAGGCAAGGTGTCTACTACACAGTCCACATATATGTTAGTGCTTTCCATCAGCTCCAGTTCTGCTTTGGACATGTGAGAGTCCATAGGTGAATGTGACAATGTGTCTGCTGTCCAAAGTGACTTTCCGGGCACATGCACAATGTAGTAAGAGTAACGCATGAGCCTCATCCCGAATCGCTGAATTCTCAAGGGTAGAAGATTTAGTGCTTGGTCTCCAAACAAACTGACAAGTGGTTGCACTCCATTGCATTTCAAATTCCCAGAGGTTGTGGGAGGAGCTGCTGGCTGCCTGTGAAGGAAGCAGAGGGCGAATAGAAAGGAGATAGCGGCCCACGCAGCCTAATGGCGCGCAAATCATATAACTATAAACCCAGAATACCAATAAGACATTTAGAGTAAGTGCGCTTGAGATTGTGATTTTATTTTATTTCAAGATGACTGGCTTAGTTCATTGTAATACTTGTTTTACAGGTGTCTTTCGCAGTACTCTTTTCAAACTTGGATACTGTCCTCTTTGTAAAAAAATTACCAGTCTACATGGACAGATTACCTATCTAGAATCTCTAATCTGTGCTCTCCAAGCAGAAATTAGGTGCCCAATCCAGCCATCTATTGAGCTGTTGTACTACCAGCCCCCACTACCACAAAGATCCTACAGGAAAAGGGCAGTATGGACAACCATGGGATCTGGTAGAGTGAGAGCTGTGGACCACAAACACAGAACTTTTGCTGTGTCCCAGCATAACAGATACAGTGCCCTTGCTGACCTTAATAGGGACACTAAAGTAACAGATCAAGGTAGTTGTGATAATGATAATTTAAGTAAGCCGGGGATCATGGTCATAGAAGAAGAACTTACTTTGGAAAGGAGAAAGTGTGAATCAGGTATTACGCACCAGTCACACAAGAAGAGCAAGGCATCCAAAAGAGAAGCCACCTTCTGGTTGGGGACTCAATTGTAAGGGATGTAAATTTAGGAAAGGATACTGAGGTTTTGAAAGAGGTCAGGTGTCTGCCAGGTGCTACTGCCAGCAGAGACAAGAAGCGTATTCTTAAGATAGTCAAGAATGCCAGCAAGGGCTGTGATGTTGATGCTATTATACATCTTGGTACAAATGATCTATCCCGGAAGGATGTACTTTCTGTTCAGAAAGACTTCCAGAGCTTGGGGTATGAACTTAGCAATATGGGCTGCAGGCTTATCTTTTCAGAGGTTCTACCAGTGTACAAGGAACCAAAAGGGAAAGGGCAGCGTGTAGCGGAGTTTAATGTGTGGCTAAAGGAGTGGTGTCAAAGGGAAGGCTTTGGTTTTATTAGTCATGATGTCTGCAGCTGGTCCAATGAAAAACTGTACAAAAGAGATGGTTTGCACCCATCAAAGAAAGGGACTGAGTTACTTGGCATTAAATTCACAGATTTCCTGGATAAACATTTAAACTGAACAGCGGGGACAGAGAATTAATGGATTCAGAACATCTCTGTCCCCAGCAACCTAAAACTGATAAGGATACCAGTGCATGCAAAATAGAGGTTTGTGCAGGTAAGATTATCAACCTTGATGCCAACCAAAATCAAGCATTTAATAGTGAGTGCCATACCATGTGCACTAATCAAACAGGTGGCAAGAAAGTAGGGGCAGGCAGGCACAACACAGGTTATGTAGACAGTAAACACAGTGTCGGACATAAAGATCTCAGGTGCCTATATACAAATGCACCAAGTCTGGGGAACAAGCAGGGTGAACTCGAACTACGAATACATGAAGGTAAATATGATATAGTTGGAATAACAGAAACTTGGTGGGATGAAACCCATGACTGGAACATACTGGTAGAAGGATACAAACTATTCAAAAAAACCAGACCCCATAAAAGAGGAGGTGGAGTTGCACTGTATGTAAAGGACCACTATATTGCTACAGAAATGCATGAAGCCAAAGATGAAAACCTCCTAGAATGCATATGGGTCAATATAAAAGAAAAAAAGAATGACATGGCCATAGGCGTATATTATAGGTCACCCAATCAAGCAGAAAAAATAGATGTCCTTTTTGCCAGCCAACTAACAAACATATGCAGGAAACACACAACAATAGTAATTATCAATTATCCTGATATCAATTGGAAAACTAATTCTGCACCAAGTGAGAAATCAAATAAGTTCCTTACCAACCTAGCTGACAACTTTGTTGTCCAAAAGGTAGAGGGTGAAACTAGAGGGACATCCATACTGGACTTAATTCTTACAAACAGAGAAGAAGCAATAGAGGGAGTTGAAACTGCAGGAACCTTGGGTGAGAGTGACCATGTCATACTAGAATTCAACATAACACAAACACAAGCAACAGAACATAATGACACCAGAGTCTTGGATTTTAAAAGAGCTGATTTCAATAAACTCAGAGAGAACTTGGGAAAGATTCCATGGATGAAAATCCTAAAGGGGAAAACAACTCAAGAATTTGGGAAACTCTGAAAAGCATAACTATAGAAGCCCAGAGCAGCACAATACCACTGAGAAAGAAAAACAAGAAATCCAAGAAGAAACCAGCATGGCTGCACAAAGATCTTTCTGGCAAATTGAAAGAAAAAAAGGACAAGTACAAAGAAGGACATACAACTAAGGCAGAATATGAGCAGATAGCCAGAATCTGCAAAGACGAAGTCAGGATAGCAAAGGCTCAGAACGAACAAAGACTTGCAACAAAAGTCAAAGATAATAAAAAAAAGTTTCTTCCAACATATAAATAACAAGAAAAAAATCAAGGAAACAGTCGGTCCACTAAAGAGAGAAGATGGCAAGGAAGTAACAGGCAACAGAGAGAAAGCAGAACTGCTTAACTCATTCTTTGCATCTGTCTTCACGCAAAAAGAAACTATAGCTCAACCCATCAAAAACAACTGTAAAAGACAGACCAGAAATAAAAGTTAAAATAAGCAAAAAAATAGTAAGAGAACACCTGTTTGATCTTGATGAAAACAAATCACCGGGGCCTGATGGATTACATCCCAGAGTTTTAAAGGAGCTGGCAGAGGTCATCTCAGAACCACTGCACCATATCTTTCAAAAATCCTGGAGCACCGGGGAACTACCGGAGGACTGGAAAAGAGCTGATGTGGTTCCCATCTTCAAAAAAGGAAAAAAAACAGAACCAAGAAACTATAGACCAGTCAGCCTAACATCAATACCCAGGAAGATACTGGAAAAGATAATAAAAAACAGATCTGCCAACATCTAGAAAGAAGTAAAGTAATAACTAGCAGTCAGCACGGGTTTGTTAAAAACAGATCATGCCAAACCAATCTTATTTCATTCTTCAACACAGTGACTAAATTAGTAGACCAGCAAAATACTGTGGACATAATATATTTAGATTTCAGCAAGGCATTCGACAAAGTAAACCACAACCTACTTCTTAGTAAGCTAGAAAAATGTGGAATAGACAGCACCACCACTAGATGGACTCGCAACTGGCTGGCAAACCGTACTCAATGAGTAGTCCTTAATGGGTCTAAGTCTACATGGAGGGAAGGAAGCAGTGGGTGCCACAAGGATCTGTCTTAGGCCCAGGACTCTTCAATATCTTTATTAATGACTTAGATGAGGGAATAGAAGGGGAACTTACCAAATTTTCAGATGATACTAAGCTGGCAGGAATAGCTAACACCCAAGAAGATAGGCTCAAGATCCAGATGGATCTCGACAGACTAGAACACTGGGCCCTATCTAACAAAATGAAATTCAATGTAGAAAAAAGCAAAGTCCTACACTTAGGCAAGAAAAACCAAAAGGACACATATAGACTGGGTGAAACCAGACTCAATAGCAAGAATTGGAGTCTTAGTGGACAACCAGCTAAATGGGAGCCAGCAGTGTGCAGCAGCCGCCAAAAAAGCTAATGCGATCTTAATTGGCATTAACAGAGGGATTCAACCGAGATCAAGGGAGGTACTAATACCACTCTATAGAGTCTAGAAATAGTACAGAGAAGAGCAACTGGGGACTGGAAGCTAAAACATACAATGAAGGGTTGCAAGAACTGGGCCTGGCTAGTCTAGGGAGGAGAAGGACCAGGGGAGACATGATAGCGGTCTTCCAATATTTGAGGGGCTGCCACGGGGAGGAAGGGGTCAAGCTATTTTCTAAAGCTCCTATAGGCCAGACAAGGAATAATGGATGGAAACTGAACAAGGAGAGATTTAGCCTGGAAACAAGGAGAAACTTTCTGACAGTGAGAACAATCAACCGATGGAACAGAAGTTGCCCTCGGAAGTTGTGGGAGCGCCATCAGTTGAGACTTTCAAGAAGAGATTGGACTGCCATTTGTCAGAAATGGTGTAGGGTCTCCCACTTGGGTGGGGGGTTGCACTAGATGACCTACTAGGTCCCTTCCAACTCTGATTATCTGTATCTGTATCTGGTTTGTGGTCAGTCTCCAGGCAGAAATGCTTTCCTAGGAGGAAATCCCAAAATCTTTCACATGCCCAGGTTAGAGTCTTTTTCCACCTGTGCATAGCGTTGTTCAGTTGGAGTGAGTGAACGCGATGTGTAAGCCACAGGCTTCCATTTATCTCCCCACTCTTGAAGAAGAACGGCGCCCAAGCCATATGACGATGCATCCGCTGACACTTTCATCACTTTGTTCGGATCATATATGGCTAGCACCGGAGGAGAAGACAAAGCATCTTTCAATGTCTTAAATGCCCTGACCTGTTCCACATCCTAAACCCAACAGTTTTTCTTAGAAAGGAGATCACGAAGTGGCTTGTCTTTTTCTGCCAACTGAGGGATGAACTTCCCCAGCTGGTTTACCATGCCAAGAAAACTCCTCAGTTCGTTCACACTAGAAGGCTCCTTAATAGCTCTGATAGCCTCTGTTTTCCTTGGGTCAGGTCGTATCCCTGCATCAGAGATGATGTGACCCAAAAAGACCACCTCACTCCTGGAGAGATCACACTTATCCACGTTCAGAGTGATTCCCGCCTTTTCCAGTTTTTTTTTTAGCACCGCATGGAGTCGATTGTCATGTTCTTCTTGGTTCCGTCCCCACACCAGTAGATCATCAATGTGGCAAACTATACCTTCCAGCCCCTGTGTAACTTCCGCCCTCATACATTGGAAATGTTCGGGCACTGAGGCAATGCCAAATGGAAGATGGTTAAAGTGGAACCGCCCGAAGAGTGTAATGAATGTGGTATACTTTTATTGCAGTCGACCCTTCCATTTACGAGAGTCCAGAATTTCTTTAACTTCAAAATGTTGTTCACCCTCAATCAGCAGTGGTACAGGAGGATCAGTTTGGGTTGGCCTCAGATTGGAAGTATATTCAGGTTTTAACAAACTAACATGGAAGACCGGGTGAATACGTCGAAGAGTTTTTGGTAATTTCAATTGGACTGCCACAGGGTTTACAATCCTTTCAATCAAGAAAGGACCAACATACTTAGGACCAAGTTTCTTTGACTTTTGAGTAGTTTGTAGATATCTGGTGGACAAGAAAACCTTGTCGCCTACTTGATATGGTTTTGGGGGAGTTCTCTTTTTGTCTGCAAACTTCTTGTGGGCTTGATGCACATCATCTAATGCTTTACGAGTGACTGGCCAATTAAGTTGGAGTTGTGTTATCCATTCATCTAATGATTGAATGTTAGGCCTTTCACAAGGAAGTTCAGGTATGGGTACAAAATCTTGTCCTGATGCCACCTTGAATGGGGTGAATCCAGTACTGCTATGTACAGAATTGTTATAAGCCACTTCAGCAAATGGCAATAGGTCAGCCCAATTGTCTTGCTGATAATTTATGTAACACCTAAGATATTGCTCTAATACTGCGTTAGTCCTCTCACAGGCCCCATTGGTTTGGGGATGGTGGGCGGAGCTTAGGCCTTGGGCGGAGCCCAATAATTTCAGGAACTCTTTCCAAAAGTTTGAGGTAAATTGAACACCCCTGTCCGAGATTGTGCGCTCAGGAACCCCATGTAATCTATAGATATGCAAAATAAACAGTTTAGCCAATGTTTTTGCAGAGGGAACCTTCGAACAAGGTATGAAGTGTACTTGCTTGGAAAACAAATCGGTTACCACTCAGATAACCGTGTTTCCGCTGCTTTCGGGTAATTCCACTATAAAGTCCATAGAGATTTCCCTCCATGGAGCCGTTGGTCTAGCCACATTTTGTAACAATCCTGTTGGCTTACCAGGAGGTCTTTTTGCTGATGCACAAATCGAACAGCTAGCCACATAAGTTTCAATGCCCTTCTTCAACGTGGGCCACCAGAATTGCCGCTTAACCAGGTGTAAGGTTTTCACGAATCCAAAGTGACCAGCTGCTTTAGAATCATGAGCTTGTTGTAATATTTGGCTCCTCAGTTTCTCTGGCACATACAACTTGGTTCCCACCCAGGCCAATCCATCTCTAACTGTACAGTTATTCGAATGAGCCAGGAACCACTCATCAAGTTTTAGAGCCTCTTTCAGTTGTGCAGTCAAACCATTCGATAAATCCACATCTTGCTTCTTCTTTTGAGCTCTAGTAACTACTGGAGCTGCTAGCTGTTTGGTTGAGACAATCGGCCGTATTACTTCCTGGCGAGCACTATTATATTGAGGTAGTCTAGATAGAGCATCCGCCATGAAGTTCCTCCCCCCTGGTATGTACTTCAATGAGAAATTAAACCATTTAAAGTACTGGGCCCAGCGAACTTGCTTGGGGGACAGCTTCCAAGGCGTTTTTAAGGCCTCCAAATTCTCATGATCAGTCCATACCTCAAACGGGTGTTTTGCTCCTTCCAAGAAATGTCTCCAAGTCAGTAGAGCCCAGCAGACTGCAAAAGCTTCTTTTTCCCAGACGGCCCACCTTCTTTTGGTTTCAGATAGTTTATGGGAAGTATAGGCACAGGGTTGTAAAATCCCTTTCTCATTGATTTGAAGTAACACCGCTCCAACAGTGACATCACTCGCATCGGCTTGGATCATGAAAGGAGCATCCATGTCCGGGTGCTTTAGCACTGGTTCTGCAGCAAACAGTCATTTCAGCTTTTCAAAGGCCGCTTGGCACTCCATGGACCACTCTAATGGTTTGCTAGGCCTTGGCTTCGCCTCCCCTTTTGTTTTTAAAAGGTTTGTGATAGGCATTGTTATCTTAGCAAAAGCCGGGATAAATTGCCAGTAGAAATTGGCGAATCCCAAGAAACTCTGAAGTTGTTTTCTAGTGCGTGGGGGGGGGGGGCATTCCAACACGGCACGCACTTTCCCTGGATCCATTTCTATGCCCTCATGTGAGATGCGATACCCCAAATAGTCAATTTTCTCTTGATGGAACTCACATTTGGACAGTTTAGCATACAACTTAGCGGCTCGGAGTTTCTCTAACACTGACCGCACTAGTTTCACATGTTCATCCCAAGTCTCCGTGTAGATAAGGATGTCATCAAGGTAAACCAAAAAACCCTTGTATAGATGCTCATGTAACACCTGATTAATCATCTGCATGAATACGGCTGGGGGCCCCTGTAGGCCAAATGGGAGAACGTTGAATTGGAAACAACCCATTGGGCAGTTAAAAGTGGTTTTCCATTCATCTCCTTCCTTAATTCGAATTTGGTAGTACGCTTCTCTCAAGTCTAGCTTTGTAAAAAAATTTCCCTTGGCCAGGTGGGCCAGCATGTCCTTCATCAGGGGGAGGGGGTACACGTTTTCAACAGAAATAGCGTTCAGGTTTCTATAGTCAACCATCAAGCGCATGGAGCCATCTTTCTTTTCGCGGAACAATACTGGGGCCGCTACCTGGGGTCTAGCGGGTTGGATGAAACCACGTTTCAAATTTTTATCGATAAACGACCGCAGCTCTTCTAATTCCCGTGGTGTCATCGAATATAACTTTGGTTTCGGGAGCTTCACTCCAGGTAAAATTTCAATACTACAATCTGTTGACCGATGAGGGGGAAGCTCATCCGAGGCCTTCTCACTGAACACTTCCTTTAAATCCCAATATTCCGCCGGAATTTTCTCCTCCCCCTTCAAGTTCTCGGTACCTGTGGAGGCTAACTCAACCGGACTCTGAAACTTCAGCTGAGATCGCCCCTCCCTTTCCGGCCGCTGGTTGGTACGTATGCACAATGACCCCTTCCTCCAGTTGACGTGGGGGTTCCACTTCCGGAGCCAGGGTAATCCCAATATTAGCGGTTGCTCCATCCCAGGGGCCACAATAAAGCACAGGGTCTCTTTATGCTCTCCCATGGTCATTTCTATGGGTTCCGTTATGAAGCGTGCAGGGCAGCCCCCCGCCACTGATCCATCCAATTGGCAAAAGGCTATGGGCGTTTTTAAAGGTTTTAGTCTTAAGCCCATCTTCTCTACTACTCCCGTGTTGATTACACACCTCGTGCACCCAGAGTCTAGCAAGGCTAGCATTTCCCCTTCAGCCCCCGATGTGGGTACCCTTAACTTCACTGGAATGGTCATAGGGCCCTTGTTTGGACTTACCAGGGAGTCGTCTTCCGAATCGGATTCACTCTCTTCAGAGGAGGTCGGAGGTCCCAGCTCCTCTCCTTCCGGAGGGGCGACCTCTACAACCTCCCTCGCCTTTAGCGCCATTTTGCGAGGTTTCACTGGGGTTTTTTCAGGCTTCTTCCCTCCCCTTGGCGCCCCCTTTGGTTCCAACTTGGCCCTGCAGTCCGCAGCCCGGTGATCTTCCTTTCCACATTGGAAGCAGGCAGTGGTCTTGGGTCTTGCCGCTATCCCTCCCTTTTGGGGCTTGAGGACTTCTTGAGGACGTGAGGGGGAGGGCCTTATCCAACCAGAGCCCCCCCCCTGGCATCTGTTTCGGGTTAGGTCCATTTCCACCTCTTCTGCCAGCAAGTACCACATCTTCAAATCATTTGGGTCCCATCTGGCAATGCATCTCTGGTATACATCTTCATTTAATCCATCTTTAAACGCTTCTATCAGGGCTCCCTGGGACCAGCCTCGGATATGACACGCCAGCTCTCTAAATTCCTGGGTGTAGTCGGCCACCGATCTCCTCCCTTGATTTATGGTCTTCATCCTGATCCTGGCCTGACGCTCCGCCAGCGGGTCCTCAAACCTTGCCCTCAGCGCAGTCATGAACAGGTCATAATTCAACAGCTGGGGAGCATTATCATTATGCAAAGTCACCATCCACTTTGCAGCTGTTCCCTCCAGAGCCCTGGTAACACATCTCACTTTGGCTGCTTCTGAGGAAAAATCCCTTCCGTATTCTTCCATATAGCTCCAAACTTGTGCTAGGAAAACCCCCAACTCTTTGGGATCTCCCCCATATTTTACTTCCAACGGAGGCAACTTGGGAGCTCTACGCCTTCTAGGAATTACACCTCCTGCTGGGGGCCCCGGGGCTGCTGCTGGCTGTTGCGCCGGCCCAGGTTGATTTATGGGGGTGGCTGCTCGGCTTCTTCTGGCTGGGGCTGCCTCCCCCTTTCCCTCATCCCTTTGTGCAGTGTGAGGTTCTCCAAAGGCCTCATTGAGGAGGTGCCTGGCTTGGTTCAGTAAAAAGTCTCTCCTTTCCCTGTCTTGCCATGGCTTCTCTCTCCCACGCCGGTGGGTGGTGGTGACTCCTGGTGCAGGGGCCTCCTCCGGATCCTTCTAGCCGACTCCCCATGACCACTTGGGCTTCACAGCTGGGTTGTCTTCCAGATTGAGCTCTGCTACTAATTCAGCTTCCCGTGCCTCCTCCAGCAGCAAAGACTCTTGCCCTCCAATGGCGCCCAGGTCTTCCTGGTCACTGGCTGGAGTTGACATGATGTTCAGACCCCTCGGAAGAAATTGGATTATTTCTCCAGGTGGGCTGGTAGAGTGAGATTCAGAATAATGTCAGACAGTGCTCCATTCAAAATCCAAGAAAGAAATACTTAGACTCTTTTAATTAGAGAAAAGATATCTTTTACTGGAAGTCAAGTGGTAGCAACAAAAGAATTCTGAATCTGAGAAAATAGGCGCGTGAACCACATATACAAAGTGATGGAAATGTTCCCACCTCCAATAGTTCAGATGGTTCTTCCAATTACAAGTTGTGAATATGATCACATGGACATCCTCAGGTGGTGATGAGGCTTCTGTCCGTTGACCTTGGCATACTTTGATAAAAGTTTGCAGTTGCGCAGAGGAAAGAAAGCTAAGCAAGAAATAGAAACCTAAGCAGGAATGTCCTCTCCCCCCTCCTCATTTTATACAACACTAGAATGTAACACCTCCAGCTCGCTTCCCAGACTTTACCCCCCTCCTCCCCCCGTTACTTATGACAGCCGAAAGATGCAAAGCAATAGTAGAAGATCTTGAAGGCTGACAATACTTTTCTGAATCCTCGGTGAGGGGTATCTGCCAAAACCCCACGTTGGCGGCTAATTTACTGAACATTTTAGCACCAGCCAGTGTTCCAAGACTCTGTTCTACTGATGGTAAAATGTATTTTTCACGACACACACATACTTGTTCAAGACAGTCAGGTCCACACAGAAACGCACCTTTTTGCTGTCCTTCTTGGGCACCACTACCATGCCTGCGCACCAGTCCGTAGGCTCTTCCACACGAGTGATTACTCCCAGGTTTTCCATGCGTTGAAGCTCATCTTTGACTTTCCCCATCAATGGTAGGGGAATCCTCTTTGGGGTTTTCAAAGAGAAAGGCACAGCATCGGGTTTGAGCTTAATACAATAAGGTTGTCGAACCTCCCCTTGGCCGCTGCATAGCTTAGGGTAGCTTGACTTCAGGTTTTCCACATCAATAGTGTCCACACGAACCAACAGACCAAGAGCTACAATAGCTGGCAGTCCCAGCAAAGGCATACTCAGGTTTTTGACCACATACACCTTCTCTGTAATTTGTTTTGCTCCTTTCTTTAGCTGTAGTTTGGCAAACCCCATCACTTCCAGTGGCATTCTCCCTGGACCCAGTAGAGGTCTCTCTGCTTTTTGCAGCACAGGCACCTGTGTGTTGTGAAAAATGTTGGCGAAATTCTTCTGTGAAACGACAGTGACATCTGCTCCGGTATCCAACTTGAATGTGATGTCTTTATCCATCATTCTGATTTCCACAGTCCATGGATCAGCATGTGATGTCACAGAGCTGAGAAAGAAGCTTCTCCCCTCTTCCTCAATGCCATGCACCGCCTTGCTTGCAAAACATACACGTTGATCGTGACCCTTTTCCCCACACGGATGGCATTTAGCGTCCTTAGCAGGACATTCCTGTCTAGGGCGAAGCATGCCACCGCATTTGTGACACTGGGGGTCTTTAGTGTTTTTGTTCTGCCTGCTTTGAGGCTTTGCTCCATCGTTCTTTGATCTGCTGAATTTTTTGCTTTTCTTTCTGATGCCTGCCTTTAAACTGTCTGTCCAAAGAGTTCACGTCCTTTAGGTTTACAGCGCTAGCATCACATCTCAGTGTGGTTTGCTGTTTTTTAATCTCCTCTGATGGTCTTGCCATATTGATAGCTTTATCCAGGTCTAGGTCTTTTCCCATTTGCGTGCGTTCTGATAGCCGTGTATCGACCAAGCCTACTACAATCCTGTCTCTGATGAGCTCGTCATGTAGTGCTCCATAGTTACAGTGTTCTGCTAATGCATGCAGCGCTGTGACAAATGCATCAACTGTCTCATTTGCTTCTTGTTTGCGCATATTAAATCTTGCACGCTCATGCACAATGTTTTTTTTCACTACAAAGAATGACTGAAAGCCGTCTCTTACTTTAGTACACTGACGCTGATCAGCTTCACTGAGTTTCAGGCCACGCAGAACATCATCTGCTTCGTCTCCCATACAGTAAATCAAAGTGTTCACCTGATTTTCTTCAGAGTTTATTACAAGATTGCTTGCTTGCCTAAATCTCTCGAATCGCCGTATCCATTTTATCCACTCATTTGCTTTGGAAAAATCAACGGGCTCCGGTGGTTGGGTGTTAAAAGTAGCGCTGGGTGTGCTAGCCAATCAACAGGTTCCATTTACCCTACACCCCACTCCCTTCTAGCACAGAGGGTGTTATGCAGTTAGATCATGAAACGTCTCCAAGAAAACCACCAAGCTCAGAGAGCACCAAGGACCCCACAGTCCTCCTCCTCCTCCTCCTCTTTTTCCTCCTCATCTTTCTTTTCCTTCCCTTTCTCCTCCCTTCTAACACTGATGACGTTCCCTAGTTGGGTCATGAAATGTTTGCAAGAAAACCACCAAGCTCAGAGAGCACCAAGGACCCCACAGTCCTCCTCCTCCTCTCTGCAAACCCCTCCTCCTTTCTACCACTGAGGATGTCACTTAGCTGGGTCACGAAACGTCTGCAAGGAAGCAACCAAGGACCCAAAGCATCCACAGTGGATGATGGTGCTCCCAGAGTCTTGTGTGGCTCCTTCGCTCCCCGTTTCAGGAAAGCGCTTAAAACTTGATGCCCGGTTGGGACGTTTTCCAATCGATGGGCAGGAGAGTCCCTTTCAATATTGCTTTAGGGACAGGAGTGTCCTGCCCTGGCTACTTTAAGACTTGTGGACTTCAACTCCACTGGGAGTTAAAGTCCACAAGTCTTAAAGTAGCCAAGGCAGTGGACACCCGTTTTAAGCCACCGCCAAGGGTCATCCCTCCAAACTCCTTTGACTGAGGTTCACTAAATGTTCCATATCATGTCGGTCTCATCAGACCCCAGTTCAGCGATGAAGGACTGGGAAATGACAGGTGGCCTCCAGTCTCCTCCTCCCACACCTACTAGGTCTAGGTTTGCTCATTCCCACCACCATCAGTGGCTCCTTACCTTCCCAACAGGTACAGTTGAGGACAGTGGCCAGGAGATCTTGGCCACCCATCCACCGGAACGCAACCAACCATGGACTTGGAAGGAAATCCAGAGATGTCTCTCCTTCTGGGACAGGCCTTCAGAAGATCCCCTTCCCTGTCATGCCCCTGTCGGAATCTGATTCGGAGCGGGAGGCCGAACAGACAAGGAGTGGGAGTGTGGCTCCATTGGCTGTGGAAGAAGGGCACAGTCCGGCTGGGTAGAAGGGAAGGGAAGAGGTAGAACAAGGCAGAGGGAGTTCAGAGGAAGACCCAGCTCCACCCCCTCTTCATCCTAGGGCATGCAGGGAGGAACGGAGAAGGGAGCAACGTGGGTTGCATGGCTTACAGGGGAGGAAAGGGCCCTGATACCCTTCATTAGCTGCAGCTGGGAGCACAGTGTTTAAAAAGGGAAGTTGTGCACAGGAAGTTGTTGGGAGCAAATCGTGAATTATCTAGTATCATCTAGGCTTATCTGGCATCTTGCCAACTGTGTTTGTTTCCAAGTCTGAAATTCCTGCTCCTCCCCTGCCAAACTAATTACTTCAGTTTGGTTTGTTTGGATTTTAAATTACAGTTTGTGTGTCCCTTGTTTTGGACTGAATTTTCTACAGTCAAAGGATGTTCCTGGGAGAGTTTTTCTCCAGCTGAAGGTAACCTGGACATTGGGGGCAAAGTTGGAGATAATAAAGGGACTCTTATTGCTTATCTGACTGTGTTGCCTTTGTGCCACGCCCCTTTGGGTCATCCCGGCACCCCCTTTCCTCCTTCATCTCTTGCAGATCTTGAAAGACCCCAGCAAGCCCAAGGCCAAAGGAAACTTCTGGACCGTCGATGTGGACCTCATCCCCCCAGAAGCCCTGAAGCTGCAGAACACAGCCGTCTCCCGCCAAGAGGAGAGAACCTTCGCGGTGGACCTGGCTCCATTCGTCTACCATGGCTGGGCTTTCCAAGCCCCCCAGCCTGCCCTCAATGGGGCTGACCCGGAGGCGAGTGGGTTCCCAAGCAGCGAAGGGGGCCGCCAGAGCAGCCCCTTCAGCATCGATGCCTTGCTCCATGACTTCCAGGGTGTGGGTCTCTCAGGGAAAGCAAGGACCGAGAGCCCCGCAGCAGCCTCCAAAGTCTGGGGCACCGTCCCCATCTTCCGGGTCTCCTCGGGTGCCCCCCTCCTCCCCTGGCGGGCCCCAGGCCCTCTGCCCATGCTCCGCTCCCTCTCGTCCTCCAGCAGCCCTGCCTCCCTCAGCTCCTTATCCCCCAACGAAGAGCCCAAAATGGCGGCCAGCGCCTCGATTTTGGCCAAGCGCCCCAGAATCCTCCAGCCGCCCCCCGAGACCAGCGATTCTGACTCCAGGGAGGGCACTCCGCCCCCTGCTGCCCCATTCTGGGAGCAGCTCCCTACTTCCTACACCCCCTGTCTGGCTCCCAATGTGGTGGTGGCGGCACCTCAAAGCCACGGGCTGTTCTTCCCCCCCAACCCAGCCCTCCCCCCTTATGGCCCCATGCCTTTCCCACACCCAGCCTACTGGGAGCTGATGTCCCGGTCCTCCCTGAGCCCAGGTTCCTCCTCCAGGGTGGACTTGGGCCTAGAAGAAGCCATGCCTCCCAACAAGACCGTCTTTGACGTCTGGATGAGCCATCCCATGGACATCGTCCACCCGGCCTTTCCCCAGAGGAGCCCTTCCCCCCAGAGCTCAGTCGTGACCCACTACAACCCCTCCTGAGGGCAGCCTTTTGGCAAGAGGGGTGGGTAGATGGTCAGACATGACAGCTAGGCTATTTGGCCAGCAATGACCACCCTATCTTCTTCTCGGCCTTTCAACTCCATAGGACAGGGGTCTCCAACCTTGGTCACTTTAAGACTGGTGGACTTCAATTCCTCCACCAGTCATGTTAGCTCAGGAATTCTGGGAGTTGAAGTCCACAAGTCTTAAACTTGCCAAGTTTGGGGACCCTTGGTTTAAAATATAAAGAGGCCTCTAGTCAGGGGTCTCCAACCTTGGCCACTTGAAACCCGGTGGATTTCAACTCCCAGAATTCTGGGAGTTGAAGTCCATAGTTCTTAAAGTGGCCAAGGTTGGAGACCCCTGTTCTAGCTACTCCAAGGAAGTTCTAGGTCAGAGGTCTCCAAACGTGGCCACTTTAAGAACTATGGACTTCAACTCCCAGAATTCTTCTTCCAGTCATGTACGCTCAGGAATTCTGGGAGTTGAAGTCCACAAGTCTTAAACTTGCCAAGTTTGGGGACCCCTGCCATAGAACAACCCAACAGTCACATAACAACCCAACCAGGACAACCCAATAGTTACATAAGAGCCCAACCAGGAGAAACCCATCCAGATGTTCCTGCTCTACCTCTTCAGGAGAACAGCAACCCTCAGTCCTTTGGACCAGCTATCTCCATCCGGAACCATCTTATCCACCATCCAGGTCATGGTTGTCCCAAAAGTCTTTTTCCAAAAGGCAACTCCTCGGTTTTCTTCCTTGAAAACATTTCACTTCTCATCAAAGAAGCTTCTTCAGTGCTGAGGACTGAATTCCAGGAGTAGAAGCCCACCAGATCTCCAAGGTTTAACCTATCACCCACAAGACCAGGAAACTGGTCTCCACCCATGGCCAGGATTCCAGGCTCGGGCCCAAAGTCACGTTTTCCAGGCTTTACCGAAGGCCAACAGGGAGAGAGCTAACTTGATCTCAGGGGAAGGGATGTTGACAAGAGCCCTGCCAGCTGATCCTCCTTGATGGTACCCAGAGAACCAAAGAAGCGAAAGATGTCTCCAAGGAAATGGTCAAGAAAGCCCTTTGGGAGAACCAAATGCTCCTTTTCAAGAGAGGGCATATCCCATAACCAATGCGAGAGGGAGAACCTGCTGGACCAGGTTCTGAGCACACACACACACCCCCAATAAAGCCAGAGGGCACCAGGAAGAGGAGGAGGAGGAGGGCTGGGCCTTCCTCTTTGGATTGCTTGCTTGAGGTTGAAGGTTCAAACAATGGACCAGATGAGGACGAGCGCTTTGCTCCTCCACATCCTTCCTGCAGAGCTTCAGCATCCAGGGAAGAAATGCATTAATTGGAAGCTCCAAACTGGTGCCAAATGCAGCGGTTACTGGTGCCACTCTGCTTTGTGAGTGCTTCTGGGCGCAATTCAAGGTGCTGGTTTTCACCTTTATAGCCCTTCATGGCTTAGGATCGGGTTGCTTGAGGGACCGTCTCTTTGCCCAGTTGATTCTACCTGCCTTACCCAATTTGGCAGGAAGGGTCTTCTTTGGGTACCATCGACGAGGGAGGGTCAGCTGGCAGGAGCCCCAAAGGAGCCCCACTGAGATTAGATTTTCCGCCTCTCTCTTGGCCCCTCCTAAGGCCTGGAAAACTTTGTCCCTGAGCCTGGAGTTCTGGATATGAGTTAGACCCCGTCTCCTGGTCATGTGGATGATCGGTTAAATCTGGAGTGGCCAAGACTGGACATCCTTGGGTTAGATTATGCCCAGTTGCTATACCTTTCTATTTCTATTGGTTTTTTTCATTGTGTTTTATGGTTCTTTCATTTTATTGTGAGCCACTGAAGGGTCAGGCCAACCTAAAAGAGACGACTGCACCAATCAAGTCAATAAATAAAAACATCGCTGTTAAAATGACTCTGCTCCTTGTTGTAAGTACTTCCATCCTCTCAGAGAAACTGCGGTGGGAGATGCCAGATTTTACACCACTTCCCTCCTCCCCCTGGAGAACCCGACTATATTCCCAGTAAGTCCTCAGGTTATAACCCTAATCTGGCCCAGGCTTTCCATTGCTAAGAGAAGCCGTCCTTAAGTGAAGCACCACCTGACCACACAGCATTGCAACTGCAGTTCCAACAAGTTGTAAGTGCTCCATCCCGGGAGGTTTTGAAGAAGAGACTGGACAACCATTGGTCTAGAAGGGTATAAAGGCTGAGCCATGCTGGCTGGGGAATTCTGGGAGTTGAAATCCAGAAGTTTTAAAAGTTCCCGAGGTTGGACAGCCTTACCCTATACCAGGGGTCCCCAAACTTGGCAACTTTAAGACTTGTGGACTTCAACTCCCAGAATTCTCCATCCAGCTAAGTTGGCTGGAGAATTCTGGGAGTTGAAGTCCACAAGTCTTAAAGTTGCCAAACAGATAGATAATCAGAGTTGGAAGGGACCTTGCAGGTCATCTAGTCCAACCCCCTGCCCAAGTGGGAGACTCTACACCAGTTCTGACAGATGGCCGTCCAATCTCTTCTTGAAAGCCTCCAGGGATGAAACTCCCACAACTTCAGAGGACAACTTCTGTTCCATTGGTTGATTGTTCTCACTGTCAGAAAGTTTCTCCTTATTTCCAGGTTGAATCTCTCCTGGATCAGTTGCCATCCATTATTATTCCTTCTCTGGCCTTCGGGTGCCTTGGAGAATAGTTTTACTCCTTCCTCCTCTCTGGGGCAGCCCCTCAAATATTGGAAGACCGCTATCATGTCTCCCCTGGTCCTTCTCTTTACTAGACTAGCCAAGCCCTGTTCCTGCAACCGTTCATCATAGGTTTTAGCCTCATCATCCTGGTTGCTCTTCTCTGTACTTTTTCTACAGTCTCAACATCCAAAAAAACTGTCATTGTATCCTCCTCTCGACCCTGTGATTGTAACTTAGGTGCATCTTTGACAGCTGTCACGTCCCGCCCCCCCCCCCCCAGCCACATTTTCCCACTCTGTGCAATCTGCCCGTTTCAACTCCTTCCTCCCCCAACCTCTCTGCCCTTTTGGTCGTCCTGCCCAACATGGCTGAACTGGAAGCCCCTCAATTCTGCTGGTACCCCTTATCCTGACCATCCCTGTTCCCCGATCAGTGAGACAGGTGGCCTATAAATGTAATAAATATCTTTGACTACAACAATTGCTTTGGCTCCCTTCCTTTCCTCCTCAAGCGGGAGGCACGAGGCTTTGGATGGAGGTCCCAGGAAGTCCCTGTTGCCTTGGCCACAGCTTCCCCTGGTCTTCTGTGAGGGCCAAACAGTCCTTGATCAGCCCTGATCCTGAATCCCGGAGGATTCCATGGGAGGGTGATGGAGGAGCTGTAAATAGGGGCTTCCTTCAACTCTTTCTCTCTCACACCTCCCTTCTTTCCCTCAGATAATTTACTCACTCCATCTATGGAGATTCTCCATCCTTCAGGTCCACTTTTGCCCCAAAAGTGCTTTTTATTTTTCCCCAAGAGGCAACTGGACTTTCTGGTTTTTTTCCTTTGAAGACAGTTCGCTTCTCATCCAAGGAAGCTTCTTCAGCTCTTCTTCATCATCTGAAGAAGGTTCTTGGGTGAGAAGCAAAATGTCTTCCAAGAAAAAAAAACAAGAAAAGTCCAGTTGACTCTTGAAAAAAAAAAAAAAAAGCACCTTTGGGACAACCAGGACCTGGAGGACGGAGAATCTCCATAGACATTTAGTGTTACCAGCTCGGCATTTCTCAACCTGGGTGAGTTGAAGATGAGCAGACTTCAACTCCCAGAATTCCCCAGCCAGGGCATGATTTCTGGGAGCTGAAGTCTGCCTGTCTTACATTTGTCAAGGTTGAGAAACACGGAAATGGCTGTATGACAAAGAAAACGCCATCCCCTCTAAAAATAGAGGAACATAATAGAATAAAACAGAATTCTTTTATTGGCCAAGTGTGATTGGACACACAAGGAATTTGTCTTTCGTGCAAATGCTCTCAATGTACATAAAGGAAAAGATACATTCATCAAGAGTCAAGAATCACCAGGTACAACACTTAATAATGGTCATAGGGTACAATAAGCAATCAAATCAGATAGATATAGAAAACAAAAGAAAGAAAGAGAGAGAGAAAGAGAGAAAGAAAGAATAGAATAGAATTCTTTTATTGGCCCAGTGTAATTGAACACATAAGGAATTTGTCTTTGGTGCAAATGCTCTCAGTGCACACAAAAGAAAAGATACATTCGTCAAGAGTCAAGAATGATCAGGTACAACACTTAATAATAATAGTCATAGGATACAAATAAGCAGTCAAATCATACTAGGAAATAGTCAATATAAATCGTAAGGATACAAGCGACAAAGTTACAGTCATACAGTCACAAGTGGGAGGGGATGGGAGATAAGGAGTGGTGAGAAGATTAATAGTAATAGTAGTGCAGATTTTGTAAATAGTTGGACAGTGCTGAGGGAATTATTTGTTTGGCAGAGTGATGGCTTTTGGGGAAAAAACTGTTCTTGTGTCTAGTTGTTCTGGTGTGCAGGGCTCTATAGCGTCATTTTGAGGGTAGGAGTTGAAACAGTTTATGTCCAGGATGTGAGGGGGTCTGTAGATATTTTCACAGCCCTCTTTTTGACTCAGGGTGCAGTATACAGGTCCTCGATGGAAGGCAGGTTGGTAGTAACTGTTTTTTCTGCAGTCCTAATTCTCCTCTGAAGTCTGCGTCTGTCCTGTTGGGTTGCAGAGCCAAACCAGACAGTTATAGAGGTGCAGATGACAGAATCCATCATTCCTCTGTAGAACTGGATCAGCAGCTCCTTTTGGGCAGTTTGAGCTTCCTGAGTTGGCGCAGAAGGAACATTCTTTGTTGTGCTTTTTTGATGATGTTTTTGATGTTAGGTGTCCATTTTAGATCTTATGATATGATGAAACCTAGAAATTTGAAGGTCTCCACTGTTGATACTGTGTTGTCTAGTATTGTAAGAGGTGGTAGGATGGGAGGGTTTCTTCTAAAGTCTACCACCATTTCTACGGTTTTGAGTGTGTTCAGTTCCAGATTGTTCCGGTTACACCACGAGGCAAGTTGTATAACCTCCTGTCTGTATGCAGCTACTTCGTTGTCTTGAATGAGACCAGTCACTGTTGTGTCATCTGCAAACTTCAGTATTTTAACAGAGGGATCGTTTGAGATGCAGTCATTGGTATATAGGCAGAAGAGAATCAGTACCAAACTCTACATTTTTTGCAGATAAGATCTAGTTCCAATGTTCAGCTGAGTGCAGAGGCATCATGGTCCAATTCTGGACAACTTTTCCATCAGTTCATTTGTGATGGAGAGATTCCTTCCTTGTGATGATGGAGCCAACTGGACCACTGACCCCTGCAGGGAGGAGGAGACACTAATTAAGATGGCCAAGGCGAGACCACGGATGGCTTGAGCACGCTTCCTCTCCACGCTGGAGGACTTTCCTGGCCCTTCTGTTGGGATTCAAATTTTTACTACTGGTTCTGTTGGTGTGGCTTGGGGGGGCGTGGTGTGGCTTTTAAATAAATACAATAAACAAATAAATAAAATAAATAAATACAATAAATAAATAAAACAAACAAATAAATAAAATAAATAAATACAATAAATAAAAACAAACAAATAAATAAAATAAATAAATACAATAAATAAATAAAACAAATAAAATACATACAATAAAATAAATAAACAAATACAATAAAATAAATAAATAAAAA
>NW_020718308.1:0-10271 GCF_900518725.1 Notechis scutatus
AAAGAATACACAATCACCAACTTCATGAAAATGCCTATCAACTCTTTTTCTATACCTTCATATGACTTATGTTTGCTAATATAGCTTTATGATTTCATTATTCCCACCTCCTCTAAACAGGTCAAATGGATTGCATCTGCTCTGAAGAAGCTGAAGAAGAAGTCAATAGGCCCCACTACAAGAATATAATCCAGCAACGAACATAGTACCCATTTCTGAAGGTTCAATGTCTTTCAATCCCACCCTTCTCCTTGACCCACCAGTTCTCTTCTTTTTGAGTTGTAGATGATGTTCTGATGGAGGAGAGGCTACTTTGCTTGAATCCATTTCCCAAGCTTATTTCTGCTTAATATCAGCTGAACTTTACAGAGTCATCTTGCAAAAAGGAAAACACAAACATCATCTCCCAAAAACAACCATCTTTTCAAATTAAAGTATTACCAAAGTTCCTGCAAAAAGCAGATAATCTTCTAACAAGCTTCTCAAACTGTTCCTGATTCCAACTCCCCAGCCCAAGGTGGAGATTTAAGTCTTCCTTTTATCCCAAAGTCTTTTAATCTCTGTGGCTATCGCCTTTAATATATCCTCAGCCTCTCCAATGGTCTTAGATCAGCCAATACAAAGAATGTGTGATTTCCTTATATTTTATTAATAGTAACATAGATACAGCCTTGTCCCCTGATATTTTGTGACTCTTATTGTTCCTATTGCTGCCTTTCCCCAATGTTACTGTGGTTGGATTCCAGATTGGAAGCACTGTTGCTATTCTTCATATTCTATATTTTTGTCATCTTCATTGTATTTGCTAGAAAATAATAAAGAGCTTTCAAGAAGAGACTAGACTGCCATTTGTCTGAAATAGTGTAGGGTCTTCTGCTTGGGCGGGGGTTTGAACTAGATGACTTACAAGGTCCCTTCCAACTTTGTTAATCTTTATCTGTATCTTATTGCTCCTATCACTGCCTTTCCCCAAAGTCACTGTTGTCGGATTCCCGACTGGAAGCACTGTTGTACTTCATATTCTATATTTTTGTCACTGAAATAAAAAACAAGTGTGTGAGGTGCAAAGGAGCTACTAATGTCATGCAATTTACTTTGAGGGAATAATATAATGATGTCATTTATGAGACACAAAGATCCACTATATACCTAGGTCCACTGGGCTCCAGAAAATTGGAGTACATGGTCCTTTCTCTCGTGGTTCTTTTTCTCTATACTCTGCTCACCACAATAGCATCCAATCTCTTGAACCCTTTGGATTGCTCCATTCTTGGATGAGGCAGAAGCATCAACTTTCTTCTCTTTGCAATGTCAATATGGGTTACCAGCAGCCTGCAAAAGAAGACCTGAGGAGGGTATCAAGACTAGAGGACCATGGTGGCTTCAGAGAGACTGAGGACAGAAGGAGATGAGCACATGGCAACTGTGCTGAGAGGTATTGAAAGGGTGGATCATCCAGCTCATTGGCCAATTGTACCCAAACTCATGTCTGCCTTCCCAATGTCCTTTGCAGTTCAAGGATAGTCTACCACCAATTCTGGCGCCTCCAATCCACCTGCCCAATATCTTCAACTAAGCATGGCAATATTTGCTGTGGATCTCCAGCAGTTTCAGCCCTGATGTTCTGAAGGAGTTTGGGTTGGGGAAGGTTGAGAAGGTCATCATCATCTTCATCGTCATCATCATTACCATCTTCATCTATAGATGTTACGCTTAGTAGGCATGAGTTAAGATAGCAACCCAGAAGCAGCCACCATTTTGGAACACTAATATGGGTGGAACAAAATAATAACTATTTCCATGAGGCCACTATGGAGAAACTGTTTCATTTTGCTTTGGTAACATGGTCTTCACAGCTCTAGCACTATACATACCACATTAAGGCGTTGCAAGAGTGCTGAAAATGATGGCCACTCCAAGGAGGCAGCAATTATGACTTACAAAAACATGACCTGGCCAAAATGGTGATCCATAGTTATTTGAAATATAAGTGAGGAAGAGATTTGGGGGCCTGGTGGAATGGGAATCAATCAGGATCCATCAGAATAGAGCTGGAATGGACCTTGGAAGTCTTCTAGTCCAACCCCCTGTTCAAGCAGGAAACCCTATAATATGTCAGATAGGTGGTTGTCCATTCTCTTCTTTAAAATGTCCAATGATGGAGCACCCACAACTTCTGGTGGCAAGCTGTTCCATTGGTTAATTGTCCTCACCATTAGTTAGTTTCTCAAGTCCAGATTGCTTCTTTCCTTGATTAGTTTATGTCCATCGTTTCTTGTCCTGCTTTCTGGTGCTTTGGAAAATAAGTTGACCCTCTCTTTTTTGTGGCAGCCCCACAAATACTGGAATATGTTATCATGTCTCCACCACCACCCCCCAATCCTTCTTTTCCCTGGATTAGCCTTATCCCCTAGATTAGCATTTTTTGTTCAGGTTGACTTCTACAGCTTTGCCTTGCCTAGCGATGAAATTTTTGGACTTTGAAAATGGACAACCAAAGGCAGCAAATGGGGAAGTTCTCTGTGGTTAATGCTTTTTTATTGCTTTTATGATGGCACCTTTTGGATCCCAAATATATCTCTGGGACCCACAGGGCCTGGTTGTTGTTTTCTGTTCACACCTTCACGCTAGCTCAAAGAACATGACTAGTTGGAAAATAAAATATTTTGGGGGGACACTCTTTTAAGAACAAAGTAAGGGGAAAGTTCTGAGACAGATTATAGATTGACACTGAACCGAGGCTGGCACTTGGCTTGGTAAGTACAATATTCATCAAAATCTGGGGCTTTGAAAGATGAAAATATAGAAAATTAAGAGAACTTGAGGTCCACATTTCCATACTGTTGCTGAATTGTAAAACTTGGTCTTCCACCTATCTCACCAATGAAAGAACCAGTAGACTGAAAATTCTTGGTCCATCAGGCTTAGAACAATTTATCAGGTAGTTGCATTCCACCCCAATCCTTTAGATTTCAGGTGAGCCTCGCAATTGGAAACTGGGCAATTTGTAGTTACTACCAGAAGTCTTCGTGTTCCAGATTATAGTCTAACTTCAGTTGGGTTTGGCAGATACTCTATCTCAGGTTAGGAGATTCATTTATAAGATTTATTCAATCAAACTAATCAAGGAGAGAAGCAACCTAGAACTAAGGAGAAATTTCCTGACAGTTATAACAATTAATTGGTGAAATAACTTGGTTCCAGAAGTTGTGAGTGCTCCAACACTGGAAGTTTTTAAGAAGAGATTGGACAACCATTTGTCTCAAAAGGTGTAGCATCTCCTGCTTGAGCAGGATTTGGACTAGAAGACTTCCAACTCTTGTTATTTTCTTCTCCTTCTCTTCTAACTCTCTTCTCTTCTAATTCTAATTCTTATTCTATCCTATTCTATTAATTGGAAGATCCTGGAGCTGAAGCCTCAACCAAACTCAACTGAAATATATTTTAGCACACAATGTGCAGGAGGAGACAAGCTGAAGGTGCAGCAGTAGGATCACCTAAATAACCCCACAGTCCTGATATTTGATTGGGAAGTTTAGACCATAGCAAACAACTCCAGGTTCTGCTAGTGAAAATCAAAGGAGAGAATTGATAGCCTCAGCTGAGAGTTAGGATGAATTAACTCAACATCTGCTCCAAGCTTTCTTTACCTCAACTGGTAGTTCTTGATCCTAAATTTGAATTCTAGGATACGGGTGCCTTGGAGTAGCTTATCTGGGGGGTTCTGCTAGTGAAAATCAAAGGAGAGATTTGGTAGCTTCAGCTGAGGGCTAGGATGAAGTAACTCAACAACTACTCCAAGCTTGATCCTTGACTGGTAGTTCTTGGTCTCAAATTTGAATTATAGGGTATGGGTGTCTTGGGGTAACTCAGCTTGGAGATCTGTTACTTTGGGCTTGAGTGTTAGGAAAAAGAAAACCCATTCCATATTGGATCCTTCACTGTGCCATTTGCTATCCTACCTGTATTCAGAATTTAATCAAGCTAGTGAGTAGAAACGGGCTATATGGGTTTGTACACTCAGCCAGAAGCCCAGCTACGAGCTTTCTGATTAATGCTAGGGTTTAGAGAAAGTAGCAAGGAGTAAGAATATTACCCCATTGCCAAGCCTGCCATTTCAGTTAGGAGAAGATAGGTTTGAAGTTCAGGAATTGGAAAGAATTTTTAGAATTAGGTTCCAGCCTAACGCTCACTCCAAAAATTCTCCACTTCTGAGTTGAGTTGGTAAGGAAGCTTGCTGCTCGCTTCAGATCAGTTGGTAAGGAGAAGGAAACTAACTGGTTACCTGCTATGTGCCCTGGGCACATCTGTAAGCTTTTTGGTTCTTTTATGGGTATTTTAGGTTCAAACAAGCTAGTGAAGAGCAAAGAGGCAACTTAAATGAAGGTTCAGTGCCTGCTCACATCTGGGAGATTCTAAAGGAAATGCCTTTAAAAAACCCATCCTTTGCTAAATTTAGGATTCATTCATGATGAGAAAAGCTTCCAGCAGAAAGGTTTTGATTCCCAGGTGTGCCTTGCTGTTCCTCAAAGATGGTTCTGCTCAGGTGAGCTGGAGGAATTTCTGGACTGCTGCTGAATGTTTCTCTCCTCCCAAATTAATGTTAGGCTGCAGTGAAACTACAGGAAAGGAGAAAGCATGAGCCCAGTCACATTTCAGGTGGAAAATTAATGGAGTGGGATTGGTTGCAAGGATGCTGGTTATCAGAATGAGGGTTGGCTGGGAAGGTTTTGGGCACCATCTAGGTGCAGGAGAAACCCTATGGCAGGGCAAGACTTCATTTAGGCCAGAGGTGTCCAAACTTTTTGCAAGTAGGGCCAGATTTGGTGAGGTGAAAATGTGTGGGGGCCGACCATTCAGCCTGACATTCTTGAACCATTAACATTAAATGCCGGCTGGCAGTGATGAGTGACAGGCTGAGCCGGTGGGAAGAAGAGGCTGCAAGCTGCTCAAAATTTGAAAACGGGCTACAATTGGCCTCGGGTCGGACTTTGGACATGCCTGATTTAGGCAATCTCTAATCCCCCAGATGATTAACTGGGTTCAAGAAGGTGGAAGCAAGGCGAGTCTTGGTTTTATTTAGGATTGCCACTTAAATAAGAAATAAATCATAATTCAACTTGCTCCTTTGCCGGTAGCAGCAGGAAGGTCAGTAGGCAATAGCTCTTCAAAGAGGGACATTCATAGGATGATTCAGAATAGAGCTGGAAGGGACCTTGGAGGTCTTGCAGTCCAGCCCCCGGCCCTGGCAGGAGACCCTATACCATTTCAGACAAGTGGCTCTCTAATCTCTTCTTAAAAACCTCCAGTGATGAAGAACCCACAATGTCTGGACGCAAGCTGTTCCACTGGATAATTGTCCCCCCTGTTAGGAAGTTTCTCCTTAATTCCATGTTGCTTCTCTCCTTGATTAGTTTCCATCCCTTGTTTCTTGTCCTACTGATAGATGGCTTGCTAAGGCCTGTAGAGAGGTATGGATGGTTAGCAAAAGTGATTAGCAATCTTAGTTCCTCCATGTTTAACAATGGAAGTGTGTAACAAAGCATGAAAGAGGCTGAGGAGATATAAAGGACCTAACACATAAGGTTAGCCTAGTGCTATTTTTACTGGGACATCTCAGATTCTAGATCTGGGTCCTGTAGATTAGGGACTAGATTGTACCAAGGAGTTAAAACCAAAGGGGAAATTTTACCCATCAGAACAACTGAATCCTAGGTAAAAGTCAAATCCTTAACTCCCACAATGAGGGTCCTTGTTTACTGCCAGATAAAAGCAGAACAGTTCTTGTAAATTGACACTTTTCACCTATAATAGAATTTTGCAATATATTGCACTGTAACTCCCATCATCCTTACCCCTAGCATGACCCTTGATAACAAGTACAAGGCACTGTTGCTCAGCATCATAGAAAATCACAAGAATTTAACTTGCTGTCCCCATCAGAGCTAGACTAATCTTTCTCTTTCTTAGGAATTGTGTATTGTTGGACTCGTGAACTATCCATCTGTTCATAGCCTCGTGAGGTTAAGATTATTTTTCTCTCTGAAGATTGGCCAAAGTCCCAGTATCCTGTGAAACATGACATTTATGTCAGCCTATTGCTGGGGAAATATCAACCAGTATAGATAATAAACGAGGCTAGAGTGGCTTGAAAGAAACATGGATAAAGATTCAAACACATTTCATGGATAAAGATGTTGAAATTCAAGTTACTGGGGGAAAGTTAAGTTCAGGAATGCCAATTCTCTCTTTTTTTTAAATTTGTTCCTTTGTCTTTAGCTTCAGTTTGAATTCAGATGGCCTTTGATAGGATTTCAGGTTGATCTCCAAAGCCCTAAACTAACCGTCTGGTTGTTTGTATCCTGGCACAGTTAGATGAAATTGTCTTGCTCTACCAGATGAAAGATTGTAAAATGGTACATCTACTGGGAAAGAAACATTACTCAACATTTAGTGATGGCGATAGGGTTTCTGAACTCCCACAAAACTGATAACAAAAATGATAGAGAATCTTCCACATCTTGAATTCAAAACATAGCAAATGGAAGTGGAATCTAAATTAATCCATTTTACTGCAGATGTTTTGCACACAGTGTGATCCGTGCTCTATTTTTTCCATCGCAACTTTCTTGCTTCTTTACTTAAACCATGCAGGGCTACAATAGTCAAAAATGGAGCTGAATAAGAGGAAGTAACACTTAGGTTTTGAAGATGGGAATGCATTTTGAGATACGTTGACTGAGTGGGTTTTCTTGTCCTATGAGGGGTCCTTGGTGGTCTCTGAGCTTGGTTGATTTCTTGCAGACATTTCATTACCCAATTAGGCAACATCATCAGTGTAGTATGGAGTGGGATATGCTCTCCATTTATATTCTAGTCATCTTGATGGGGTTTTTTGGTTGGGCTGTTTACTGTTAGCTTGTGTAGCGGTTCCTTGATTGGGATGTTGTTTATTTGATTGTTGTTCTGATGTTAACCTTGGAGTTAATCCATAGTCATTTGGATGCTGACTGCTGGTGGAGAGGTACTTGGCTCTTTTTCTTCCCTTTCCTTCTTCTAAGAAAGCATCTTTCATATTGGTGCTCTGTGTCTTGATCTGTGATGTGTCTAAGCCAAAGTGAACTTCTGTTTCGTGCCATAGATTTTTATCAGCTTGTTATTACGTGCTTCTTTCCCTTTAATAGACTTTGCTGTTACCTCTTCCCCAAAGTTTTTCTCTTTCTGGAGGTTGACTGCGAAATTGCATTCAAAGGCATGCATGTCACTGAAAATGAAATGTTCAGCCTTTGAAATGAAATGTTCAGACTGAGACATTATAGGATTTGCCTCCAATGGGATATGCTTTGTCCATCAGTAGAAATGAGATTGAGTTGACCTTCTTAACTGAAAGAATAAGGTTTGGATAGTGTTTGTTGGTAGGGGAGTCGCCTGTAAGATGGGTGATAAATTGGTTTAATAAAATAAAATAGAGAAGTGTCTATGGAGGTTCTCATTCATTCAGGTCATGCTTGTCCCAAAGGAGCTTTTCTAAGAGGCAACTGAACTCTCTGGTTTTTCTTGGAAGACCTTAAACTTCTCATCCAAGAAGCTTCTTCAGCTTCTCATCCAAGAAGCTTCTTTAGCTCTAAAGAAGCTTCTTGGATGAGAAGCAAAATGTCTTCCAAGAAAAACCAGAAGGTCCAGTTCCCTCTTGAAAAAGTACCTTTGGGAGAAAATAAAGGAAGCTTCAATTCAAAACCCATTTTCCCTTCACATGGAAGAGGCTTTAAATTCTTTTGTGAAATTGTGGTAAATTGAGGACAACCTGCATTTGCATTCCAAGTTCTGAAACAAGGGGCTTAAGGAGAAACAAGGGTGTGGATATATTGCAAATTTCAGCAAATGAATAACCTCAATTTTGCTTGACTTAAAAGAAAATTCTACACCTCATAATGTAAAAATTCTTTAAATAGCAGTTGCTTTAAATTCTGTGTCTCTTGTGTGAAACAAAATCTTTTTCTTTCACTTTACCTTTGTCCTTTACTACAAAAATATGGCATCACTCCTTATATTCATCATATCATTGCCTTAACTTCATTTATGGAACAATATATAACACCTTCTGTCTAATTGTATGTACGTACTTTGAACTCAAAAAGCTAAACTTTCCTTATATGCAGGCTACAGGGAATCCTTGAATTACAATAACTGAGCCCAAAATTGTAACTAAGTGAGACAGTTGTTAAGTGACTTTGGCCCCATTTTACAACCTTTCTGGTCATAGTCGTTAAATAAATCACCACAGTTCTTTTGAAGTTAGTAACATGGCTGTTGTGAATCTGGCTTCCTCATTGACTTTGTGTGTCACAAGGTCGCAAAAGGTGATCCTATGACCTCAGGACACTGCAAACATCATAAATATGAGCCAGTTTCCAAGTGTCCAAATTTGATCACATGATCAATGTCGTAAGTGTGAAAAACAGTCATAAGTCACCATGGTAACTTTGAATGGACACTAAATGAGTTGTGGTAAATTGAGGACAACCTGAATTAGCATTCCAAGTTCTGAAACAAAGGGCTTAAGGAGAAACAAGGGTGTGGATATATTGCAAATTTCAGCAAATGAATAACCTCAATTTTGCTTTACTTAAAAGAAAATTCTACACCTCATAATGTAAAAATATGCTTGGGTTGTCTTCCATGCACTAATTAAATTTTGTATTTCAGGTGATTCCAGATGGTGGAACTCTCCAATGGCACCAGAGTGCTATTCTACATTTACCTCCCTAATGAAATCTATTTGGAGAATCCAATCGGAATGGCAGGGCCACTGTTTCTCACAAATTCTCTCTCCATAAACTTACATGAGTAGTATGGAGTAGTGATTGTCAAACTTGGCACCCTTAAGATATTTATGGAGAATTCTAGGAGTTCAATGGAGAATTCTAGGAGTTGAAATCCACCCATCTAAAAGTTGCCAAGGGTGAAAAACACTGGGGTAGAATAATTTTCTAGAGGTTCCCAGGTCCATTAGAGGGTATATCAACCCCATTTTCATCATCTTGTCTTTATCTTTCCCTACAGAAACTCCCAAAGCCCCCACTGTGTTCCCATTGAGTTCTAATGATGAAACCCAAGTGACTGGGGAAACTTCCACAGACTCCAATGTTAGCATCGGTTGTCTCGTCAAAAGCTACTTTCCTGAACCAGCCACAGTGCAATGGAATTCAGGTGCCATCACTAGTGGAATCCAACACTTCCCTCCAGTTCATTCATCTGGCCAGTATACTCACACCAGCCTGCTCACCATCCCCATCAGCCAGTGGGAATCTGAGTCATTCCACTGCAATGTGGAGCATGCTGCCACCAACACCAGAATTAACAAAAGCATTGAGCGTGAGTCTGGCAAAATTGCTCTTATCTTTTTTTCCTTTCCAAGGGCAGTTGATTAGTCAAAGACAAAATCAATCCCTAAGTATGACAATAAGGGGGCAGGGGAAAGTACACAGTATTCAGGATAATATTAGATTTCTGTTTGGGACCAAAAGTCCTACAGTAGAAAAAAAATAGCTCAAAATGGGATATTTCCAATGTGATTTGCAAGAATCAGGTGATTGGTGTGAAGAGAAAAGATTTGGAACTTTCCCTATCTGAAGAAGGGAAAATCCAATTAAGCCATTGAAATTTTAATGATGAAGGGACAGTTTTTTCACGTCTATTAAAATCAGAGGTGGTATTCAGCAGGTTCTGACAAGTTCTGAAGAACCAGTAGCAGAAATTTTGAGTGCTTAGACTTATATGCCACTTTACAGTGCTCTACAGGCCTCTCTAAGTGGTTTACAGAGTCAGAATATTGCCCCCAACAATTTAGGTCATCATTTTATCCACCTGGGAAGGATGGAAGAATGAGTCAACCTTGAGCCTGCTGAGATTCAAACTGCCAAATTGTAGGCAGCCAGCAGGCAGCAGAAGTAGCTTGCAGAACTACACTCTAACCACTGCTCCATCACTTTAAACCATGGGATCATTAAGCCAAAGGGCAAATAGAACAAGAATAGGTGAATCAAAATAGAGTAGAGTAGAGTAGAGTAGAGTAGAGTAGAGTAGAGTAGAGTAGAGTAGAGTGGAGTGGAGTGGAGTGGAGTGGAGTGGAGTGGAGTGGAGTGGAGTGGAGTGGAGTGGAGTGGAGTGGAGTGGAGTGGAGTGGAGTGGGGTGGGGTGGGTGAAATGGAATGGAATGGAATGGAATAGAATAGAATAGAATAGAATAGAATAGAATAGAATAGAATAGA
>NW_020718308.1:10281-22159 GCF_900518725.1 Notechis scutatus
GAATAGAATAGAATAGAATAGAATAGAATAGAATAGAATAGAATAGAATAGAATAGAATAGAATAGAATAGAATAGAATAGAATTCTTTATTGGCCAAGTGTGATTGGACACACAAGGATGAGAAATAGTTTGACACTGTTGTGGGAATTAGTTGTTTAGCAGAGTGATGGCATTTGGGGGGGGGGGAACTGTCCTTGTGTCTAGTTGTTCTGGTGTGCAGTGCCCTATAGTGTTGTTTTGGGGGTAGAAGTTGAAACAATTTATGTCAAAGATGTGAGGGGTCTATAGTTATTAATATTAATTAATAATTATTAATAATTAAATATTATTATTAATAATTAATTAATTAAATATTGATAATAATTAATTAAATATTAATATTAATTAAAGGTAAAGGTTCCCCTTGCTTTGTGCTAGTTGTTTCTAGCTCTACGGGGTGGTGCTCATCTCTGTTACAAAACTGAAGAGTCAGCACTGTCCAAAGACATCTCTGTGGTGATGTGGCCGGCATGACTAAATGCCGAAGGAGCACGGAACACTGTTCCCTTCCCACCAAAGTGGTCCCTATTTTTCTACTTGCATTTTACATGCTTTCAAACTGCTAGGTTGGCAGAAGCTGGGACAAGTAACAGGAGTTTTACTCCATTACACGGCGCTGGGGATTCGAACCACCGATCTGCCAACCTTTCTGATCAACGAGCTCAGCATCTTAGCCCCTGAGCCACTGCATCCCACATTATTAATTAAGGACTGTTTTATTTTAGAGTCTGCTAATCAATGCAATCAGTCTTTCATTGGTCTTTTTGTTGTCGTTGTTCAATATTTCTAAGAGGGTCATCTAAATCGGAAGAGACTTCAAGCGATAACAGGTAGGTCATCCTTAAACACTAAAAGTCACTCTTAATGCCCACAGGATGTGAAGCCCATGAACCGGTAGCTCCTGAAGTCCATCTGCTCCATTCTTCTTGCAACCCAAAAGGCAGTGATGGAAACATAGCACTGGTGTGCTTCATTCAGGGTTTCTACCCCAAAGAGATTAAAGTTGATTGGCTGGTAGGCAGCCACTCTGGATTACTGGCTCCCTACACTGAACCTCCCAGGCGTGATGCAAATAAGTACACTTTCAGTACCAACAGTGTCGTCAACATCACCCAAGCAGATTGGTTGCAAGGAAATACTTACTACTGCCAGGTAACCCACGAAGCATCCCAAACAAGGACAAAAAGCAGAGCCAGGAAATGTGAAGGTAGTCATTTATTTATTTACTTTAGTTTGCCAAACATGTATGAGAAAAACAAGTATAAGTATGAACATAACATATAAACATAAGTATAAACAGCTATAAGTATATACATAATAAATGAGTACGAATAAATGGGAACAGTAGAACAGGGACGGTGGTACGCTTATGCACGCCCCCTTACAGACCTCTTAGGAAAGGAGTGAGGCCCACGATAGTCAGTTTAAGGTTCAAGTTTTGGGGGTTTGAGGATGTAGCAAGTTGCTGAAGTCGTGTTTTCTGTTTAATTTGAGTTTGTATCTATTGTTTGCCCATGTGTTATTGTGAATGAAGCTGAAGTAGTCATTGACAGGTAGAACATTGTAGCAGACAATTTTGTGTACTAAGCTTAGATCAGACTATAGGCAGCATCGTTCTAGGTTGTCCAGGTCCAAAATTTCCAGCCTGGTAGCATTGCGAGCAGAGGAGTGGAGTCCTCTTCTCATGAAATACCTCTGGACTTGCTCAATTGTATTAATGTCTGTTATACAGTGTGGATTCCAGGCAGATGAGCTGCATTTGAGAATTGGTCTGGTGAAGATTCTGTATGCCCTGGTTTGCAGTTCAATGTTACCAGAGAAGAAGCTTCGCAAAAATAGGTTAACAACTGTTAATGCCTTTTTGGCAATGCTGTTACAGTGAGCTCTGGGGCTTAGATCTTTTGAAATGAGTAGTTCTAGGTCCTTCATATTCATGATGAAATGCAGACTGTGGTTTGTATAATGGGGAATGGACAAAGAATCAAACACCCAGGTGGAGGATAGCTAATCCTTTTATGAGACCTTCCCTCTTATAGTGAAATCCATACCATTTCCAGATAAACTTCATTAACATAACAAATTTCATTGCCAGCTAATATTTAGGTATTCAAGAAAATCCCTATTGCAATTTTTCGGGCACAGCATAAATGAACCAAGGTTCATATGTTCAAAAGAGGAAAATTTCATAATTACAATAGACCAACATATGGAATACTACCCATAGTATCCCATATGATTTCACTATAAGAGGGAAGGTCTCATAAAAGGATTAGCTATCCTCCACCTTGATGTTTGATTCTTTGTCCATTCCCCATTATACAAACCACAGTCTGCATTTCATCGTGAATATGAAGGACCTAGAGATAGGAATGAGCAATTTAGCAATAAGTAGAACAACCAGACCATGGGACAACATCTTATGAGACATATTATTGGAGGGAGGAGGTTTGTTTTCCAAGCTTGTGGTTTGGTTTCTGAACATTTCATTACCAGGCCAGGTAACATCTTCAGTGGGGTTTAGGGGATGTCATTGTTCTTCTGTTTATAAGGGCTTCAGGTGTATGGGTGTGTCAAGTGAGGGTCAGCTGTGAGTCATTAGCGAATCTTATGATGGCTCTTGTGATCAAGTCAGGGTCATTGGGAGGTGAACTGGTGGGGCCAGTTACATGAGTTGATTGGGCGGGGTCAAACATTTGGAAACCAACCCACAAGCTTGAAGAACAAACTTTTACCCTCATCCTGCACCCAAGCTACAGATATTCACCATAAATTACTAGTCCAAGTAGACAACAGTTCCTTTTGGCTTGTCCTTGTTCCAGTTACTTGGTTATAGATATTGAAGTCTATATTTTTTTACTAATAACATGCTTTCTTCTTTTAAAAGATGATTCTGAGGGATCTTTGCTTTAGGTTTAGTATAACATCAAGTCTTTGGAAAGGGAGAAACACTAAGCCATAGTCAATTGGGTCCAGATAATAGGACATACACTTGACAATTCACAAGTAAAAACAGGCAACATTTTACTTGCAGAAGCTCAAGAGCTGATTTAGAAAGAAGAGAACAAATTAGAGTAAGGGACTAAGGGAGAAGGGAGGGGGATGTAAGCACTGACATGAATTTTGTATCCATAGATGCCACCAGTCAGTTCTCCTCTGGGGTTGCCACCTACCTTCTGCCCCCTCAACCAAAAGATTTGTACATCAACATAAATGCCAAGATTGGTTGCGTGGTTGTCAATCTACAACAGGAAGAGGGGTTGAAAATAAGCTGGTCACGCGAGAAGGAAGTCGCCGCACATGCAGAATTGGTGGCGGTGACCGAGGAAAACAATGGGACCTTCACTGCTGTCGGCCACCTCCCTGTTTCTGCCCATGATTGGGAATCAGGAGAGACTTTCACCTGTTCGGTGGAATATCCAGGTTTGCCTGGTCCCATCGTGAAGACAATTTCCAAGAAGAGAGGTAAGGAGGAAGCAAAGTGGCTCTCCGAGCACAAATGAGAACATTTGCAATTCACAAGGCTGGAGATATAGAACAGAATGTTTAGTTGACGTCAATAGTCTCCAGTCATGGAGCTTTCATTTGTTCTCTCCCTTAATATCATGGCACCTGGGGCCACTGATATGGCATCCCTTGCTTCTGCACAGCCATAATGTAGAATCTTGGCACTGCTAGGAGCCTATGACACTGTTAGAGAATTCAGGACTATTTATGTCCTGGATCCAATCCAAGCCAGGAGTTAGAACAAAGTGAGATACAGAATCTCTATGATCCCATCCCCAATGTGAAATGTCCCCAGCATAGACTTTGATTTCCTCTTGATGCACTGGAGGATCGTAGGGGAAGCCTAAGGGGAAATCCTTATAGAGCATTTGATGGAATAATCTTCCAAGCATAAGCACTGCTGATATAACAGGCACATCACCGACCAAAAGCGAGACGGACTAGGTGAAATGATGTACCCAAGTGGGGTTTTGAAGTTCAGCTCTTTAGAGGACTTCCATGTCCGATCTTCCTAATATTAATTCCTCATATTGCCTGGGCTTCTTCTACCACATTAAGTTCTATTTTGGATTTTCAATGCTACATAAACTCAAGGTCAATTTTGTGTAAGTGACAGTAGCTAATCTGTCAATCTCACAAGTAAACCAGTCCTCAGAGCCTGGCAATCTACAATAAATCATGACTTCATACACGGGAACCCAGTTCCATTACTTTATCCTAAATGAAATATGTGACGTTATCTTTTTTTTTTCTTTCCATGTTCACAAAGAAAAGAGCAAGGCACCCATCATCCATATCTACCCTCCCATCCCTGGCAATTCGCTTATCCTCACCTGCTTTGTGCGTGACTTTTATCCAGAGGATATAGATGTCCAGTGGCTAAAGAATGGCAATAGCATTTCAGAAGATGACTATGTCAACACCCCAGCTGTGAAGGAAAAGACAGGCAATTCCCACTTCATGTATAGCAAACTCACAATCTCTAAATCATCTTGGGAAAATGGGGAAACATTTAGCTGTATGGTCATCCATGAAGCCCTTGAAATGAAGTTCACCCAGAAGAGCATAGAGAAAACTTCAGGTAAACGTTGAAAGCTCAAACATGCGTTGTCCTCCTAGATTTGTCTCTCACGGTGTTGGATCCAAATCCTTGTAAATAGTTTACACACTTATGTATTTGGCTGCTGGCTAAATAAAAGCAAACCAACTCACAGGTCTCTTGGGTTATGCCCATTATTTTTCAACAAATTGGGAACTGAGCAACATTGAGGGATGAGTTCTGGAATGATGAGGGAAATGGCTAATTTCTCTGGATGTTAGAACAAAGAGTTAAGGTTGATGCTGGAGAAAAAGGGGTTTCACGTATCAGCATCAATTTGAGAACAAAGGTCTTGGGTCCATGTATTCGTACCACTTCTTCTCAGAGTTCCCCCACAATTTCATTCTTGTCTGGAGATTTGATCCCATCAAAATCCTCTAACCTCCACACATATTTCCAATTGCTTGTGCAAAGAAGACCTTTTTCCTTTCTACATGGGCTGCAATCTTCTGGGTGCAGTTCATTGAATTACAATTATTTACAATTTCCCATCGAGTTTCTCTTTCATCACTCCTTGTCTCTCCATCCTAAATCTTTCAGCCAGGTGCCACCCAATCAGACTTGAATGGGAGTTCTTGGAGGTAATGAGTAATCTTTCTAACATCCTTGCAATTGATCTCATAACTTCTATATCCAGCAGGGCTTATCATGGCTGGCTAAACCTTAGGCAGCTTACAACCCAGCAATAAAGCACTATATAAAAGAAAGAAAAAGCAACAGAATTAAGTCAATTTATCTTTGTAAGTGAAGTAGAGAGATGAATAGTGTAGCCTTGGAAAACCCTTTACTGGAATGCCACATCAAAGGAATCCTAAATCCAAGAAATAGCAATGAATCATATAATGTGCAAGAATACACACCAAATATACTAGGCAGTCCTAGCTGAAGTATCTCCCTCCATTTTGTTTCTCCTTGAATAGATCCTTATGTCATTCAGAAACTACATCAAGACACTACATAACATGCTAGAAACTAAATAGTAATTTCAGGAAGCAAGTAAATGGTTATCCTGTCCTTGCGTTTTTTTTTTTCCCTGTTTCTTTTATACTTAATTGTTAGGAGGAAAAGAATGTTTTGACCAGTCCAATGGGTACAATGAGAGATATATGCACCATCTTTTCCTCATGACAGTGCGTAAAGCATTCATTGCTCAATCCACAAATCCATCTAAGAATCTCTAAGAGAAGAAATGAAATAGCATGGTGAAGAAAGTTTCCGCAAAAGATGGCTCACAAACCACAGCTACAAAATAATTTGTGAAGAGCATAATTCCAATTTAATACGATAATTTCTTATGCGCAATTTTAAATAAACAGAAATGGAAGGAAGGATCATATTTTCAAATTATTTAATAGACTTCTCATATATTGTAGCATGTTGGACTTAGACCAGACTAACAGAATAATAGAGTTGGAAGGGACCTTGGAGGTCTTCTAGTCCAACCCCCTGCTCAAACAGGAAGCCCTATACCATTTCAGATAAATGGTTGTCCAATCTCTTCTTTAAAACCTCAAGTGTTGGGGCACCCACAACTTCTGGAGGCAAGCTGTTCCACGGGTTAATTGTTCTCACAGTCAGGAAATTCCTCCTTAATTCCAGGTTGCTTCTGTCCTTGATTAGTTTTCATCCATTGCTTCTTGTCTTGCCTTCTGGTGCTTTGGAGAATAGATTTCTCCAACTTGATGGATTGATGATATCTGGACTTCTGTTCCAAGCAGCTGATTCAAGAAACACTAACATATACAATAAAGAAACATTTGGCCTAATCAAGATCTTTATTTTCATAATATAAATTGGATGGGGGGGGAGATGCTTGAGCATCCTATTCTAACCATGCAATCAAGACTCAAAAATAATAATAATAACAAACTCACAATTGGTCCATAAAGAGAAAAAAAGAAAAGCAAAATAAAATAAGACTCATTAAGACCAATTGACTCAAAGAGTACATAAGCATTTTCTGACATTACACAAACATCACAAAATGCTCCAAACATTTCTGACATTTCAAATGTTATTCTTCAAAATCAAGAGACCACAAAATAGATTTCTAAGCAGATTATAACCAACACCCATGATTTTGGAAAACAAACATTAAGACTTCTCAGACATCACAAACTAATTTAAAAACATTTTGTCAAGCACCATAAAATAATCACACTCCCTATTCTTTGTAAGAATCTGCTCTCTAGTAGCTGAGGAGCAACACAGAAGAAACATGGAAAAAAGAAGAATGGCAAATAGTGAATACTTTACAATACATAGGCCAAATATTTTTGGAATATTGGCATTCGGATTTTGAATTCGGTGAAGAGGCTTCTAGTACAAGTAGTCCTTGACTTACAACAATTTGTTTGGTGACTGTACAAAGTTACAATGGCACTGAAAAAAGTATGACTGTTTTTCACACTTGCAACCGTTGCAGCATCCCCATGGTCACGTGATCAAAAGTTGGATGTTTGGCAACTGTATGACGACCCAGGGTGGAATACAACACAAACACAGTCACAAAAACCCAGTGAAGCCCCTTTTATTGCTTCACTTTGCTTCCAAGCTTCAAATATCCTTGACGGAAGACAAAAAACTCCCACACAAACAGTTACGAGAAGGAGGGAAAAAGCAACTCAAACCAGGCAAGATAAGGGCTGGAAGATGTCCGCAGATAACAGAACACACATTGGGAAGGACGCCAAACTCAGAAAGAAACCATAAACTAAAGATAATTCCATGCTTTGTTTCCAGCATTCGCCCAGACACATGTCCATCCTCTTATTCAGTTGTCACAGCTGCAGCCCATGAAGAGGTTCAAGGCCCTCTCCTCCTGAGTAGACCATGTCTCTCCCTTATCCTCTCCTCCCTGCATGCCCTAGGATAGATAGGGGATGGGCCTGGTTCCTCCTCTGACTGCCCAGCCGGCCTCTACCCTTCCCAAGCTTCCTCCACAACCTCCAGAGCCACACTTCCACTCCCTGTTGGCTGTTCCTCCTCTGCCTCAGAGTCTGCACCAGGGGCATGACAAAACGGTTCATACTTATGACAGGTGCAGTGTCCTGGGATCACATGATCCCCTTTGGTGATCTATGGACAAGCAAGGGCTTCCTAAACATGTAGACCTCAAATTACAACTGGAATTGGGCATAGAATTATGGTTGTAAATCATGGCGGTCGTTAAGCCAGCCAATTTTATGATTATTATTTTTTACAATATTCATTAAGTGAAAGCAGCAGTCCTTAAGCAAACCTATTTTCCCCAATGGACCTTTTTTGCTGTAAACCAGAAATAAACCCTAGATTCTGACACACACACACACACACACACACACACAAACCCAAAAAATGCTGAAAATCATGGTCACATGATTGTGGGATATTGCAAATGGTCATACATGTGGCCTGGTTGCCATTCACCCAAAAATGTGTTCATGTGATCACAGAAGAGGTCCAGTTACAAGGAGTTCTAAATTAGATAATAAGCAGAGGTGGTATTCAGCAGATTTGGACCAGTTCTGAAGAACCGATAGCAGAAATTCGGAGTAGTTCAGAGATCTGCAAAATATAACTTCTGACTGGAGATTTTACAGTATCCTTCCCCTGCCATATCCACCAAGCCACACACACAGAACTGGTTGTAAAAAATTGAATCCCACCACTGATAATAAATACCTTTTAGAAGCTCCGTTCTGACTTTGAATGGTGGCTAATCTACCGGTCGTAAGTCAAGGACTACTCTTTTATGACTTTTCCAGACCTGCTTTGATAGCACAATATCAGGTTATATAAATTGATGGAGAAGAATTCAGATCTACCACAGAGGAAGAGGATATAATCCTAAGCAATTCTTTCCTATCTTGGTGTACAAGGAAGAACTGAAATAAATTGAATAACTAAGTAGACATAGCCTAATAATTCAGAATAAAATCCAAAAACTAAAAATAATATATCACACAGTAGACATTGTATGCTTCACCCTTTAGTGGACATCCATCCGTCTGTAATGGATAGAGATTCACTATCTTTCTATCATATTTATGGGTATAAAGGACCCAAGCTTATGATGAAACAAAGCACTTTAATGGGGAAATGGACATTGGATATTTTGCGTTGATGAAAAACCCCAGACTGAAGTCTCTTTCTCATTTCACAGAGACAACCGTGGCCATCGAGAACAATTACAGTACAAAGAAGGAAGAAGAGATGAAGCAATTGTGGACAACTGTCGTGATGTTCTACATTTTCTTCCTGCTCAGTGTGTGTTACGGTGCCGTTATAACATTGTTCAAAGTAAGAAAGATGTTGCAAAAGGCATTGGTTTTCATCCTGGCTACAGGATGGAAAGAGGTTGACATAACATTTGTGAAGAGTAAGAAAAGAAGAAATAATTGATAGACCGAGTGGTCCTTATGGTTTGCAATGGTCCCCATAACCAACAGGTCAATGGAAGGGGAATACATGGAAGATGTAGAGGAAAAGGGTTGGAGAAAAAACAATTTTTAGTTATCTCAACTTTAGTCAACATTTGGCCAGAGGTGGCCTCATAGATACTTAACTTATTACCTTTATTGTCAGAGTACAACATGTGTACAATGAGATTGGCTGAGCCTCCTTTCATGCACCCACCCAACACAACTCACAGTGAGGACAGAAGTCCCTAACTCAGACCCAATCTTATTACCCTATGTGAGCTTATTGCACAATGCGCTCGCCTCGCAAGTCTATCATACTATGCTGACATGAAATTATTTTCCATTCAGAAGTCTGACAGCCCATGGGTAGAAATTGTTCTTCAGTCTGTTGGTGCAGCTGGCTATGCTTCTGTATCTCCTTCCCGATAGTAGGAGACTGAAGAAGTGCTGACTGGGATGTGAGTCATCCCTGAGGATTTTCCTCACTCTTCCAAGGCAGCGAGCCCTAGCGATGTCATCTAGTGGTATCAGGGAACAGCCCTTGATGTTTTGTGTTGTACTCACCACCCTCTGTAATGCAATATGTGTCAGGATGCTTTCTATTGTGGACTGGTAAAAGGAGGTCATCATTTGTTCATTGTTCCACTTTATTCTTTTGTGAGACCTCAAGGAAATGGAGTCTCTGTTGGGCCTTTCTGGCCACCTGGGTTGTGTGATTTCCCAGGTGAAATCTTCACTGAGGTAGACTCCCAGGAATTTAAAGGAGGAAACTCTCTCCCCACAGCCCCCCTTCATGTAAAGTGGGGTAGGTTCCTCTCTCTTCTTCCAGAAGTCTAACACCATAAAGGACTTGATCTCAGGTTGGCACTGGTAAAAGCAAATCCATGATTTCATTGGGAATAATTAAATACCACTATGTATTGCCAAACCCTGATTGGGTGAGCATGGAACAGTATCCCTCTCTGAGATACAACTTCTCATGTATATGATCCTTCACCAATCATGATCCCAAGTTAGTGGAGGAGAGGACATATTCTGGGGTCAATGAGGCAACTTGCTATCGGAATGATGGATTAGCAGTGCCTAAAATTGCATATACAGATAGGTCCTGCTTAGTCACCACAATGCTGTCACTAAAGGAAACTCAAACAATGTTCTTGATCTTGCATCAGCTTTCCTTTCCTTTACAGACCTGCATAGGCCATAAATACAAGGAATGGTTGCAACGTTAGGGATGTAATAGGGAGCAAAGAATAAATAACCACCAATTTCATGGATATGCCAATCAACTTATGGGACTGGTGGCTAAAACATATAAAGAACGGTTGCTGGAACTGGGCATGTCCACTCTGATGGAAAGAAGGACTAGGGGTGACATGATAGCAGTGTTCCAATATCTCAGGGGCTGCCACAAAGAAGAGGGAGTCAAGCTATTCTCCAAAGCACCTGAGGGCAGGACAAGAAGCAACGGATGGAAACTAATCAAGGAGAGAAGCAATTTAGAACTAAGGAGAAATTTCCTGATAGAACAATTAATCTGTGGAACAACTTGCCTCCAGAGGTTGTGAATGCTTCAACACTAAAAAATTTTAAGAAGAGAACCATTTGTCTGAAGTGGTATAGGGTTTTCTGCCTAAGCAGGGGGTTGGATTAGAAGACCTCCAAGGTGCCTTCTAACTCTATTCTATTATTTCTAACTCTTTTTCTATGCCTTCATATGACTTGCATTTGCTAAAGTAATCTTATTGTTGTATTATCCCCACCACCTCTAAACAGGTCAAATGGATTGCATCTGCTCTGAAGAAGCTGAAGAAGAAGCCAATAGGCCCCCACTACAAGAATATAATCCAGCAAAGAACATAGTACCAATTTTTCTGGAGGGTCCATTTCATATCTTTCAATCCCATCCTTCTCCTTGACTCACCAGTTCTCTTCTTTTTGAGTTGGAGATGATGTTCTGGTGAATGAGAGGCCATCTTGCTTGAATCCATTTCCCGAGCTTATTTCTGTTTAATAGCAGCTGAAAGAGTCATCTTGCAAAAGGAGAACATGGACATCTTCTCCAAAAAGCAATTGGTTTTGGAAATAAAAATATTATAAAAGTCCCTGCAGAAAGCAAATGATCTAAGGACGCTCCTAACCTTGTAAGAAGCATCTTCAAATGTTTTTATTCCAACTCACTAGCACACTGTGAATATTCAAGTCTTCGTTTTATCCCAAGGTCTTTTAAGCTAGTATCTCCTTAAATATGTCCTCAGGTTGGTCTTAGATGGTCTTAGACCACCAGGAGAAAAAATGTTCTCTTAAGTAAATTTTAGTAATAGCAACTTAGATATAGTCTCGTCCCTCATATTTTGTGACTCTTCTTCCTCCTCTTGTCTCTCCCTTTCCCCAATGTTTCTTTTCCAGAATGGAGGCACTGATGCTGTACTTTGGTATTCTGTTTTTGTCATCTTTGTTATATTTGCTAGAGAATAAATAAAGAGAATATGAAACAAAATAAAAGTCTCCCTATATGTGTTTCTGGTGGTGAGATGAAGGGAACGAGTAAAGGGAGGATCCAATCTGGGTTTGTCATCGGGACGAGAGGTTTAGTCTTCTGAACTTTTGGACTCATGCTGGAGCTCAATCTCATGGAACTTCTTTTCACCAGAATGGAGAGAGAGAAGTTCCCTGTGTCAACTCGTAAAGCATTCTTGCCCTGCTCTTGAGTTGCCATAGATGGGGGGGGAACTGATGGAGCAGAATGGCAGCGACAACCAGAAGCACATTCCATGCAAACCTTCTTCAAGGCTGTAGTAAATCCCAGACTACTGAGACCAACCAGAGAGG
>NW_020718309.1:9203-22158 GCF_900518725.1 Notechis scutatus
GATAGATAGATAGATAGATAGATAGATAGATAGATAGATAGATAGATGATAGCTAGAGATGGATGGATAGATGGATGGATGGATAGATGGATAGATGGATAGATAGAAGGATGATAGCTAGAGAGGGATGGATGGATGGATGGATGGATGGATGGATGGATGGATGGATAGATAGATGATAGATCGATAAAATGGCCCTATACCAAATGAGAGCTTAAATGTGTTATACTCAAAGCAGCTTTTTCATAAAACATCTTCCTCATTTTCTGATTAAATAGATCTGTTTTCCAGTTAGAAGGATGTCGGGTAATCCCAGGAGAGAATTAACCTTTTCCTTAATTTGCAGGATTTCCTTCCAGCTTACCACTGTGGCCCAGGTGATTGCATTGGAATTGATGGTGAAATCTTGGCCTGGGGGAGCCCCGGGATTTATCTGTCCAACTTTCACAGGGACAAAAGATCGATTGGGGAGGAGAACCCAGTTGAGAAGATCGTAATGAGCAGATCCCAGTCCATTTTCTGAGAAGGAGATTTCCTCTCCAGCACTGTTGTTGAACTGGATGTTCCTCAAATAGGGAAGAAGCTGAAAGAAAAGAGACACTCAGAAATTGGAGTACTTGACTTAGAACTACAAATGAGACATCAGGGTGTCTACCGGTCAACCCTGAAGCTGACCTGGCTAAAGCCATTTTGAGGCTTTCATGTTGCCACACTGGAACTGAGGGATAAGGAGGGGAGGAAATGAGATAGCTGGAGTTTTGTAGCCAAAACAAAATACTTTCTCATGGGAACCAAGGACATTTCCAGAGGTGGTCAGAGAAAGGAAGAGTGAAGATACCAGGCAACTGGATGGCACCTTAACTGGACCATGCAACTGATTGTTTGGGAAAGGCGGAACACTTTTATTTTTAATTAGGTGAAAACTGTGAGAACTTTCAGAGTTGGTTTTCACCATATGGTGATATGATGTGCCTAATAAAACTATTCTTTGAGGAAATTTTAGACCTAGACAACCTAGAACTATGCCACCTTTGGTCCGATCTAAGTATAGTCTATAAAATCATACATTGCAATGTCCTACCTGTCAATGAATACTTCAGCTTCAACCACAACAACACAAGAGCACACAACACATACAAACTCAAGGTAAACTGCACCAAACTTGATTGCAGGAAATACAACTTCAGCAACAGAGTGGTCAATGTCTGGAATACTCTACCTGTCTCTGTGGTTTCTTCCCCAAAACCCAAAAACTTTAACCTTAGACTGCCTACTATTGACCTCATCCCTTTCCTAAGAGGTCTGTAGGGGGCGTGCATAAGCGCACCAATGTGCCTACCATCCCTGTCCTATTGTTTCTTTTTATTTTTCTTATATGTATCCATTTCATGTATTGATAACAATGTTTATACTTATACTTATTATCTTACAATCACAAATAAATAAACAAACAAATAAATAAATAAATAAATACAGAAGTGGGGTAAGATTACTGAACTAGCCTGTAGTTTCTGAAAGAAGTTAGATCCATTGATGTAGAAGTATCCAGAATTAATGGGAGAGTAGTGAGAAGCTAAGACTTGGTGTGACAAAAGAAAGTCCTTTTCTACATGAAACGTAGCATTACAAGCCATCAGAGTAATGAGATGAGAAGATGAATTTAGTCCAGCTATAAAGATAGAGAACCCTAGCATTATTTCTCCACAAGTTCAGCCCAAATTGTCATCTTGACAAAGTGTACTTTGCCTTCAGGAATATGGAGAAAAAGTTGACTTTTTATTCAATGTGACAAGCTGTTCTTCACCGCTGAAGTGCCAAAGGACTTGAGAAGGTAATCAGAGGGAAATTGATTCATCAAATAGAATCAATGTGCCTAATTAAGAAGGAACATCAACAGAGGTTAGGTGGGATTTTAATCTTCAAGACTGCCATTCTCACATTGCCCTAAGAAAAAATAAAGACCATCAAGGGAAACACTCACAGAGAAAGGACATCCCAATCCTCAGGAGGCTCCTGTGGGAGCTGTAGTACTATAGTAATGGAGAGAGGTAGGTTTCCACCAATAATGAGATCTCCAGGTCTATAATAGTCTTTTTGTTCTTGGAAAGGTCTCCTCCAGAAACAGTTTGGCCTCAGGTCCATCTGGACAGCTGCAGGCAAGGTCCACAGCAACACAGCAATATAAATTCAATGAATGAATGAATGAATGAATGAATGAATGAATGAATGAATGAAGAATGAATGAATAAAGAATGAATGAATGAATGAATGAATGAATGAATGGAATAAATGGAATAAAGTTAGAAAATATCCTTCTTGAAATAATGAATATTTTTAATAGTAAGCTTTATTTTAACTTAGAACACTGGACTTCACTGGGGACAACTGAAAGACATGGGATGAAAATGGCTACAAGATTATTGCTGACAAAAGGTTTATTTATTTATCATTCATTCATTCATTCACTTATTCATATAATTTCTATATATGCCCACCTCAACCAAAATAATCTTATTGTAACCAGTTATAGCACTTAAAAAAGCATTTTTGGATATACTAGAAAAAGAAGAATTGGCACAGTGTATAAAAAAGGCAAAACAGAACTTTTTTTGAAAATGCTAACAAACGAGGAAGATGGTTAGAATATAAATTAAAGAAATTGAAGGAAGAGAAATGGATTGGCAAATTACAAGATGAAAAGGGAAATATCTGTTATCAAAATGAAAAAAAGAAAAATATAGCTCAGGCCTTCTATGAACAGTTATATGAAGAAAACCGAGATTATACAAAGGAAGAAATTCAACAATATCTGGATAAGTCTGAGTTGCCCAAAGTATCAGAAGAAGTAAAAGATATGCTTAATGAAGAAATAAAATTGTCAGAGTTAATTAAGGCTATACAAAAACAAAAGATTGACAAAACTCCAGGACCTGATGGATTACCAGCAGAATTGTATAAAGATCTTCAGGAGATTTTGGGTCCAACACTACTAGAGGTATATAATGCTCTACTAAAAGGAGCGAAGATACCATTATCTTGTACAGAGGAAAATATAGTATTGATACCAAAAGAAGATGCAGATCAAATGTTAATTCAAAATTACAGACCAATCTCATTGTTAAACACAGATTATAAAGTTTTTGCTTCTATAATATCAGAACGCCTGAAAAAAATTCTCAATATGTTTATTCATTCTGATCAAAATGGTTTTTTTACCTAGAAGATATATAAAAAATAACATGAGAAAGATGCTTGATATATTAGAATACTATGAAACACACAATGAAAAACAAGTGGCACTGCTTTTTCTTGATGTCCAAAAGGCATTTGATAATGTAAATTGGGAATTCATGTTTCCCAATACTAAATAAGATAAAAACTAAAATGTTGGTAAAGAATATGACAATTAAACTAAAAGAGGAACTTACAAAAGAAATGGGCATTCAAATTGTGAAGAAAGTGAAATATTTAGGTATATTCTTAACAGCTAGGTGCATAATTCTCAGAGAAGCTAATTATACTAAACAATTCAAATTAAAAAGGATCTAGAAAGATGGAAGAATCTACAACTTTCTCTAATGGGCAGGATAGCTGTTATACAAATGAATATATTACCAAAAATCCTTTTTTTATTTAAAAATATTCCTATTAAACTAGAGAAAGGCTTCTTCAAGAATTTAAACCAACTAATGTCAAAATTTATATGGCAGGGTAAGAGGCCACGAATTAAACTGAAAATGATGCAAGACATTAAAGAAAAAAGAGGATTTGGCTTATCTGAATGGGAGTCATATGCAGCAACTCTGACATGGATAAAAGAATGGATTACGTTGAGGAATAAAAGATTGTTAAAACTAGAAGGTCCTGATATTCAAATATATTAGCATGCCTTCTTATGGTATGGAAAAGGTACAACACATAATTATTTCCAGAGACACTATTTAAGACAGGCACTATTAACAGTTTGGAACAAAATCAAATATCAAAATTACACGAAAATACCTATTTGGCTTTCCACACTAGAAGCATTTATACATCCAAACTTTATAACTATGGAGAAAATAATAACTTATAGAGATATACTGAATGAACAAGGAGTACTGAAAACTAGATTAGAACCAGTAACACAAAGGGTAAATGTAATATGGTGGTCTTATTTACAAATACAATCAAGATACACACAAGACAGAAAAACATGGGGTATTAATAAAGAATTAACAATTCTGGATAAGCTATTGTTAGAGACAGATGATAAATTAATAAAAATTTTGTATAGATATTTATTAGAATACAAACTTGAGGAAGAACATGTTAAAGAAACAATGGTGGCATGAGCAAAAAAAATGCAATTATAATATTGAATTGGCTAAATGGCAAAAACTTTGGACCACAAATAAGAAAATAACTTTGGCTATGGCTTACAAAGAAAATCTTTATAAGTTGTTTTATAGGTGGCATTTTCTACTAGCAAGGCTTTCTAAAATGTTTAAAAATATATCTTCAAATTGTTGGAAGTGGAAAGATGTACCAGGAACATTTTTTCACATGTGGTAGACTTACAATGCTGCAAAAAGAAAAAAAATATTGGAGACTGATTCAGACATGGATAGAACAAATGGTGGGAGAGTGTATTCCATTTAAACTAGAAATTTTTCTCCTTGGAATAATATCAGAAAAATTTAAGAAGGAAATAATGCATTTAATAATACATTTATTGATGACGGCTAGAATATTATATGCATAATATTGGAAAAATGAAATTATACCTCCAGAAACAGAGAGAATAAGAAAAATTATGGCATGTGTACATTCAGATAGGTTAACTTGAGAAATAAAAGACAAAGGAGAGTCTAAATATTATAAAACATGGAATAATTTTATCAATGGTTATATTAGAATTAGAATTCTTTTATTGGCCAAGTGTGTGATTGGACACACAAGGAATTTGTCTTGGGGCAAATGCTCTCAGTGTACATAAAAGAAAAGATACATTTGTCAAGAGGCGAGAATCATAAGATACAACATTTAATAATAGTCATGGGGTATAATAAGCAATCAAATATAGTAGAAGACAAGGTTGAAATACTAGTAGTTATGATTAGATTAATTAGTAATTAACATATTTTAAGGAGATTATAAATTATGAAATAAAATGTATATAAGTATAAGAAGGATAAGTTGGATGTATTGTGTTGTACTTGCATAATTAAAATTAAAAATAAATTAAAAAACATTATTTAATGGTCCTGTTCCTCCTTCTCTGTCATCATAATTCATCCATCCATCCATCCATCCTTCCTTCCTTCCTTCCATCCATCTATAAATTAATTAATTCATATAATTTCTATATATACCCACTTCAACCAAGCAAATCTTATTGTAACCAGTTATAGAACTTAAAAAGACATTCTTTAATGAATCTGTTCTTTTTTCTCCATCATCATTATTCATTCATTCAATCTTTAACTCTTTCTTTCATTTACTTATTCGTATAATTTTTATATCTGCTCGCCTTAAGCAAATATTATTGTAATCAGTCATAGCCTTGAAAAGGTATTATTTAATGCAGTGATCCCCAACCTTTCTTATGCCGCGGCCCGGTATCCCCAACCTTTTTTATGGCACGGCCTGGTACCGGCATTAGCTGGGCACCGCCATCTTTTTTTGATGAAAAAGTGCTTCCGGTGAGCTTTCTACCCGAAAAAGCTCACCGGAAGCACTTTTTCATCAAAAAAAAAGATGGCGGCGCCCAGCAAACCAGCAGCCCGGTAGGACTTGTTCCACGGACCGGTGGTTGGGGACCCCTGATTTAATGGACCTGTTCTATCTTCTCTCTCATCATGATTTTGAAATATAAGATAGTAAATATGCCTCAAAGATAAATATAAATGTTTCCCAAGCATGCATTAATTAGAGAAGTTTGTTCCTTATCATATTTTCTCTACAATTAAGATGTGGCCTTATTACGATAATGTAGCATTTGGGGAAAAAGATGCAAGCCAAGAGACCAGCCCCAGAGGCCAAGATGGAGAAGATTTCCACAGTCACCATGGATTTTCCTTTAGTGCTAAGGTAGGTGGGGAGGAAGGAGATCCAACCACTGCAAAACACCAGCATGCTGAAAGTAATGAACTTGGCTTCGTTAAAGCTGTTGGGCAATTTCCTAGCCAAAAATATGATAAAATATAAAAAATATTAAGAGCAACTGCATTCTCTTCGCTGATGATGTAAAGTTGTTCAATACCACAGACAATACTGCTACCCTTCAAAAAGATCTTGACTAAGTGTTAGGGATAACATTGTTTACCCTAACTGTTTTGGGTAAAAATAATAAATAAGTTATCATTTGTTGTCTGTTTGACAGGAATGCTTCTATCCAGTTATTCAGTTGTCCAGAGATACCATAGGATTTTATTTTTAGGAGTAGTTTGTCGTGTACCACTGAATCAAAGGCTTTACAGAAGTCTATGTAGATTGCGTCTATTGCTTTGCCCTGGTCGAGTTGTGTCGTCCATATGTTTTTGCAGTGTAAGAGTTGTAGATTACAGGATAGTTTTTTTCTGAAACCAAATTGTTTATGGAGAGTAGGTTATTTGACTCTAAGTGGAGGATGATGGATTGGTTAATAATTGATTCCATGACTTTACAGGTGACGCAGCATAAGGAGATTGGCCTGTAATTTTCAACTAGGCTTGGGTCTCCCTTTTTGAAGATGGGGATGACTGTGGCTTGTGACCATAGGTTAGGCAAGGAGCTGGTTCTGAAAGATTTTTCAAAGATTATGCTTAGAGGTTTGGCTATGGCAGTGGATAGCTTTCTTAAGAAGTAGGCACATATTCCATCCGGTCCAATAGATAGAGATGGTTTTAGATTGCGTAGTGATTTTTCAACATTGTCTTCTGTGAAATCGATATGTATTAGATCATTGTTGTTATCTGTGGTACGGCTAGGAAATACTGGGCATGATCCATTGCTGTTTACAAATACTGAGCCGAAGAATGTGTTAAAGATGTTGGCTTTAATGGTGTCGTCGTTGCAGTCTTTACCATCAGGTCCTATCAAGGGAGGGATGGACCTTGAGTCTTTTAGTTTGTTGTTTACAAAATTGTAAAAAGCACGGGTGGAATTGGTGCTTAGAAGGTTTTCCTCTTGTTTAATGTGATAATTGGTGCATTCGGTCTTTATCTGGTGGCATAAATTTTTGTATCGGTTTTTGAAATTGGCAATTTGTTTTTCCGCCAGAGTGATCTCTTTTTGGATTGAAGTTTCCTTATTGATATGGGTAATCTGCTTTTTTGTTTTGTTTTGGGAGTTGTTGTTGGTACATATAGTTTGATGACTCTTTTGACTTCAAGTAAAAATATGTTGTAATGGTCTTCAACAGTATTGCATCCAGTGAATAGAGATTGCCAATCAAGGGATGAGAGATCGTTGTCTATAAGATCATAGTCTTCTTTTTTGAAGTTACAATTGGGGATTACATCATTGTGGTGATTTTTGTGTGGACGTATATTGAGACAAAAGTCAATCATATTGTGGTCACTACTGGAAAAGGGTTCTTTAGTTTGTATTCCGTAGATTAAATTCAAACTATTGCAGAAGATGAGATCGAGGCAGTTGTTTAGTCTAGTGTTGTTGGTTACTAGTTGTTCCAGTCCCAGATTTGTAATAGCATTGTAGAAGGTTGTGTGTATGATTTCAGTTGTACAATCATTTAGGGTCCAGTCAATATGAGGTAGATTGAAATCACCAAGAAAGATAAAAGGGTATGGGCAGGATGCAGCCCATGTTAGTAATGTATTTAGCTTGTTTACATGTTCGATGTCATAATCAGGTGCTCTGTAACATAGTAAGAATCGAATTGTGATATTTAAGGATAGTTCACAGATGATGGTCTCAGGAAGAGCAAGCTCCTGGGTAACTTGGATAGCTCCTGGAGATAGATAATCAAGAACAGGAAATAAAGGAAAGTCCACCTGTAAGTCCTAGACGCACAACACGTGTAACCAGACCACCTGAAAGGTATCAGGCAAATATAGTTTGCCAAGTAAATAAAGTTCCTACTAGTATAGATGAACTTAGGATGTATCCTGTAAAGGATCAGGAGAATTGGCAAAAGGCAATGGAAAAAGAGTTAAATTCATTAAAGGAAATGAAAGTATATGAAGATACCAAATTACCTCCAGGAGAAAAATCCATTGGGTGCAAATGGATATTCAAAGTAAAGACTGGAAATAATGGGACAGTTACTTATAAGTCTAGGTTAGTAGCTCAAGGATTTAATCAAAATGCATTTGATTATGATGAGGTATTTGCACCAAATTTAAAGGCTATAACTTTAAGAGCAGCTTTAGTATGGGCAGCTAAGAAGAATTATATCGTTAACCATTTAGACGTAGAAACTGCCTATCTACATGCACCATTGCAGCATACAATATATTTGAAAAAACCAGTTGGTATAAATGATAATAAAGCAAATAGCAATGATTGTTGAAACTCAAAAAGAGTCTATATGGATTGAAACAATCTGGCTATGAATGGAACCAATATATTGTGAAAGAATTAAACAATATAGGGTTTAAATCTGGTTTAGCAGATCCATGTATGTTTAAAAGAGAAAATAATGGAACGGTGTCATTATTGTTATTATTTACAGATGATATTGCTTTGATTACTAAGACCAATAATGAAGCTACTGAGATTATTTCATTATTAGCCAAAAAGATAAAATTAAAGCATTTAGGTGAAATTAAAAAGTATCTAGGATTGACAATTAACAAAACCAAAAATAGATTTAAGATATCTCAAGAAGATAAAATTTGCCAATTAATTAAATTGTATAAAATGGAACTTTGTAAGCCGGCAAAGACTCCAATGAGTCAGGAAGTTTGCCAAACTGATGTTCAAAGTCCCAAATTCGATAAGATCATCTATCAATCTTTGATTGGTAGCTTATTATATATAAGCAATTGGTCAAGGCCAGATATTGCTTATAGTGTTAATCAGCTGGCACGATTTAATAATGATCCACATCAATGTCATTGGCAAGCATTAAAGAGAATTTTAAGATATCTTAAAGGAACAATGCACCATGCATTGTATCTAGAGCCAAAAGGTGATTTGAATCTTAGTGCCTATGCAGATGCAAGTTTTGCAACTGACATAAACACTAGAAAATCAACATCTGGGATGGCTATATTATTTGGTAAGACACTAATAGGGTGGAGGTCAATCAGACAACAGCATATCAGCTTGTCCACGATGGAAGCAGAATTTTCATGTCTGTCATTACTATGCACTGAGTTAATTCTGTACAAACAGTTATTATTAGACATGGGTATAACTGTTAAAGATTCCATTATTGTGTATGAGGACAACCAGGCAGCCATACAGTTAGCTACTAATATTGCTGTAAAGACTAGATCAAAGCATACTGATTTAAGATACTTAAATGTTAGAGAATCTGTGAAAAATGGTCTAATTAAACTAGAGTACTGCATGACGGAAGAAAACATTGCAGACCAGTTTACAAAAGCTCAAGTTGTAGTAAAATTTAAAGAGAGTTGTAACAATTATGATTTAAAGGTGTAAATGGTTATATTATTATTATATTATTATTATTACCCAAAAGGGGAGAATGTTAGGGATAACATTGTTTACCCTAACTGTTTTGGGTAAAAATAATAAATAAGTTATCATGGTTTGTTGGTTAAAGTGTGTGTAACTTTAACTACAAGAATGTAATTAAGGGTTTGGTTGTAAAAGCACCATAAAAGAAGCAAGTCAATTGCAGCTCTCTCTCTCTGGCTTAATGATCCTTAATTACTGGATGGATTGATGACTGCGTTTTTCCTTACTGGAATGGAGGAGAGAAAGGAGTGTTGATTTCTCAACAGAGAGAAGAGATAATACGAGCTGATTTATTGTAAGTGAACTGACATTGGCTATTCAACACGGACTTTGCAAATTGAGTATACTCGGCTGGACTGACTGAAATGATACATGACTAATGGACCGTTTATTTTGACTATGCTATAATTCCTAATGGAATAAACTATATTTTTGATAGCACAAGCGTATCTGCTTTTTACTGCGTGTTAACTAAAATACAAACTTATCTCACACATTTACCTGTCTGCCTATCTGACTACGCTACACATTCTGTTTAGTTTGTTTTCCTTAACACTCGTTGGGGAATTCAGGCTTAACAACCACCACCAGATTAGACCACTGGATTAGAAAATTGCAAGAGAACACCTATCCATTCTAGACAAGTTCAAATCACCAGGATCAGATGAGTGTGAACTTAGAACCTTTGAACCATATCTTTGCAACCAGCTGACCAACCACACTCAACATGTAGTGTTTACATGGCTGGAAATATGCATTGGGTATCTAATCTGTGAAATTCCAAAACTAAAGTTTTCTCCCAGACTTCCCACAAGACTTAACCTACACGCACCCCTTTTCTATCACATCATAAATCACGTGAACCAATCACCCTTCAGCTACAATTCTTGCTACGCCATAGAGAATGACCTTGAAGGTTTTATATATCTATTTTGTCTACTGAAAGCTACTCAAACAGCAACAGTGCCCTTCCATCCTCCGCAGCTCTGTGGCAGCTTTTAATAAGGATTTCAAAGCTGAAAGATTGTATATTATCTCTTTTATTCATTAAACATGAAACTCAGTCAACTGAATATCTAAAAATACATCACAAATACCAGTAGCTGGTGCTGATGGTACCAGTATCCTAGGTATCAACCAAGTATCTTCTTATTGTATATTAATATTGTTGTACAGAAGAAGAAGAAGAAGAAGAAGAAGAAGAAGAAGAAGAAGAAGAAGAAGACAGTACATCTGCATTACTGGACACTACATATATCGAGACTCTAGAAAAAGTGCAGAGAAGAGCAAGATGATTAGGAGACTGGAGGCTAAAATATATGAAAAATAGTGGCAGGAATTGGGCATGCCTATTTTAATGAAAAGTAGAGGTGGCAGGATAGCAGTGTTCCAGTATTTGCCAAGAAGAAGAGAAGGTCAACTTATTTTCCAAAGAACCAGAAGGCAGGAAATGAAGCAATAGATGGAAAGAAGCAACCTAGAACTAAGGAGAAGTTTCCTATCAAGCCTGAATTAAATTTGGTGGTGGAATCATATGAATTTAGCTTGACACACTTGAGGATTGGAAGGAGGGAGATCTGAGGTGGATGAAGCTCCAACCAAAACAAAATAGTTGGGCGATGAATCATCTGCATTCCAACTCCTGCTCCGCTGGAGAAAGGAGGAGCAAATTTGCCAGGAAACTATTCCATATCCTGGTTGGACAATGTGACTTCTTGTTTTGGAAATATGAGAAACTTGGTTATAGTAACATGGAAGCCCGGGAAACTTTCAGGACTGGCTTCCACCCAGTTAATGCCATGATGTGTAATTAAATAAAATAGTTCTTTGAGGAATTAGAATGCCTCTGAGTTCGTTTTATGATGACTGCATTACTTGGAACTTGAATCCTGACAGTTAGAACAATTAATCAGTAGAATGGCTTCCCTCCAGAAAGGAACTTCTTTCTGTGCAAAATGTGTGTACTAGACTGTTCCATGTGTAGTATTTATGTAGTGCCTTGTTATGTGTGGGTTTTAGTTGTTAATCAGGGTGTTGATGGCCAGCTATAAGGCCATTGCTTGTTGTTTCCTTGTGTTGCTGTGCCCTCAGCTTCTAAGTACCCAATAATCAGCACTCCTGTTGAGTGATAAGGGGCCCATTTCCTAGGATTCAATCATTTCCCTGGCTATTTTTGTCCCTGCTCAGCCAACAATCTTAGTAGCTGCAAAATCAAATGTATGTCCTTGTTCACTGCAATGAACATTACTAACTAGAGCATACAAAACTTTTGCTAGACCTATACTTGAATACAGCTCATCAGTCTGGAACCCACATCATGTATCTGATATTAAAACAATTGAAAAAGTCCAGAAATATTTCACAAGAAGAGTTCTCCGCTACTCTATTCATTGCAGAATGCCACCAGACTTGAAACTCTAGACCTAGAAAACCTAGAACTATGCCGCCTCCCATCTAATCTAAATATAGTATAGAAAATCATACATTGCAATGTCCTACCTGTAAATTAATACTTCAGCTTCAACCATAACAATATAAGAGCAAACAATAGATACAAACTCAAGGTTAATTGCACCAAACTTGATTGCAGGAAATACGACTTCAGCAACAGTGTGGTCAATGTCTGGAATACTCTACCTGACTCTGTGGTTTCTTCCCCAAACCCCAAAAACCTTAACCTTAGACTGTCTACTATTGATCTCACCCTCTTCCTAAGAGGCCTGTAGGGGGGATGCATAAGCGCCCCAATTGTGCCTACTGTCCCTGTCCTATTGTTTTTTTTTATTTTTCTTATAAGTATCTATCTCATGTATTCAAAATTATGTTTATTCTTATACCTGTATCTTGTAAGCGATTGACAAATCAAATAAATACTAAAAAAATGTGAGGTTACCATAAACATTCTTCTGATTGGATGAGCAACCCTCACAGTCTGCAATGGGAATTATTAGCACATTACTTAAAAATATCAACTCAGTTGGTCAAGCTTTGAAGTACTGCAAATGACGAAAATGTAATGTAACATTACAAAGCGCAATAATTAAAGGTTATTGTTTTCAGGATAAAAGCGGGGGAATTTAAACCTAAAAAGAGAAGTTTTTTCTGATATTTTTGTTTATAGGTTTGAATAAAATTGAAAGGCTTCTGGCAGAACTTTCTCAATAGGTCACATAGTTAGAGTCAGATAGAGTCAACAAAAACCGGAAAACCTCAATGTCACTTTTGTGCTTGTTGTGTCTGGACATAGTTGGAGTGGAAATGTCTATATTAACCTGTATAGATGGGACTTTATGTTTTCTTGTTTTCTTACTTAACTTTCCCCATG